>KL257034.1:0-54551 GCA_000699545.1 Podiceps cristatus
TTTTTTTTTTTTTTTAAATTCCAGCTACCCACTTCTTGTTTTCCTGTAAACTGCTACACTTTATTACTGTAGTAATCCACATGGAAAGCATAGTTTTACCTGTGGCTTAATATTCTGGTATGGACAGTAGCTTTTGATATATTTCATAGATTTTTCATCTGCTAATGGATTTCCCCATTCTTCCTGTTCTTCAATTGTCAGTGGGAGATGAGTTTTCATCATTGTATTTAGAACATCAACAAAAGGAGCCTTAGAAGTTTAAAAAAAAAAAAAAAAAAAGAAGTTGCATTTTGGGTGTGGGGTGCCATGACAGATAAAAAGCCACTGTGTAGCTGCCTTGTGTGAAACCACCCAGCTGAGCACTGATAAAATTTATCACAGGGGCACACAAATGAATAAGCAGCTTAGCAGAGCAGCCTGTGGTAAAACGTGCAACAGCTAAATATCTAAAGGGATGCTGTGGCTTGACAACGAAATGGAGGCATAAAGAGCTACTAACATGGGCTTGTACGGTAGGTAACCTTCTCCTGTGGGCTGCTGGGTTTATTTACCAAGCTCTGCATCGCTCTTTTCTGCCCAGACTCGGAGCAGAGGGGCAGGGTGCTGAGTACCCGAACTCTCCCGAGTCGCTCGCCTTCCTGCTGTGTCTGTCGCACCCCGTGAGCAGGAGCGGGGAACGCAAGAACGGGGATGGTACCGGCACTCCAGGAAATCTGGCGCTGGACTTGTGTCACTTAACAGTTCAACTCCTGCTTCCTGCATTTAGTTACTTTTTATATTATATTATTAAACATATATTCTATACGCTTAAAGTGATTTCTGAACTAAGACTAAAGAAAGGAGACTTCTCAGAGTACATCTGACCCCGACGTAATCAGAATTTCACCCAAATCCCTGATCCTGTGAGGCTGTCAGGTGTTTTGATGAGTTCAGAAAAGCTCTAGAATAAGCAAAATATGGTGTAGCTTCTTTCATTAAATGGAAATATATGCGTAAGGTTTCTCTTTCCATCTCCAGTTGCTCTTGCACTGCTTGCTGTTCGACAGGGTAAACACGACACGTGGATACCTGACCTCATATGTGTATTTTTAGCTCAGTTCTCCTGAGGTCTGGAAGCTGTAAAAAAAAAAAAAAAAAAAAAAAATCCCTAAAATCAAAGTGAAACATCCTCTCATTTAGAGAAAAATCTGGATTAAAAGAGCCCTTGGGAACAACGGAGAGCTGAAGGGGTAAGCGATAGCATGAGACTGTGAGAGATCAGGCATGGATTAGGAATGATTGGTGGCTCGCACAGATTTTGCTCATATGTATCTGACACTCCTGAAAGTCTGTTGCTGATTCACTCTGGGAAGGACAGGTCCTCCTTTCTCTTCTGCTGACATTTACAAGCAGCATAAATGAAAATGGTAGTATTTTACACCTGTGTCACACATGTGTAAACGACTGTAGGAAGAACGCAGCAGCTGCAAATCAGGTCCAGAGAGTTGAAATGAGAAGAAGCAGAAGGTTCATAAAAGAGCATAAGCTAAAGACTATTGCCAACACGGACAAAGAAGAGAGAGAGAAACAGAGAGGAAAAGGTCAAAGGAAGCGAGAGAGAGATAGTCAGAAACTGGAACCAGGTTCACAACAAAGACAAGGACGAGAAAAAAGGGGTTTTTTAAATGAAACCATCCACAAGCCAGAATCAGGGACTGTTAACATGGAAAAAGGACAAGAACATGGAAAAGGGACAAGAACATTCTCCTCCTATTTCCAGACCAGAAAAAACTAAACACCCCACCAACCACACTATTGCAACGACTACAAGGGATTTGGGAAAAAAAAAAAAAAAATCATTTTAAAGCACATTTTTCAGGTATATTATTGCAGGCAAGTTGTCTGAAGGGATGAGACAACATGATCCCCAGAGGAAAAAAACGCACTGGGACACACTTTTAGGTTTTTCTCGGTGGACGTGCTGCTAGCACCAAATGTATTTTTGGGGTGGTTGTCCCTTTGGTGCCTTTTCTTGCCAGGACAGCCTCCCCTGCATGATGCCGGGTATTTGTTTAGCATCCTCCGTGCTGCCGATGGGGAACCAGGCTCTGTCCCAAACCATCACGCTGACGCTGATTAACGTCGCAGGACCGGTGTGTGGTAACGAGTAGCGGGGGGACAGCTGCTGGCACACCAATTCTGCGTGGCGTGCCGTCCTTCCTCTCCGGCGTGGGTCCCATCTCGCTTTTAATGTGCGAAAGGAGGGATTATTCACCAGGGTGGTAGACACATTTCTGTTCTCAAGAACACCACGATATCATTAATCTTCTGGCAAGCCGGCCAGGGCGGGTTATGTGGATGCAAGTGTTTTGCAAGGCTATAAATAAAATTTAAAGAGAGAAAGAGACAGAAAGAGACAATTCTTTCCTGAGGTTTCTGTTGTTACAATACAGACGATGTTAACACTGCAGTAGCTTACTGGTAGTAACACTTTAAAAAAATCCCCCTTTTATGGTTTTTCAACATCTGTCCAGAAAAGTGGAACATAAAATGGGATACTTAGACTGTAATATAAATTTTCTAATCCTGTCTGTAAAAAGAGGTAGTTGATCAAACAAAGTGCAAAACATAACTCATGTATCTGTAATTGCTGTACGGTGCCGTTCACCTGGCTATGGCTACAGGCATAAATATCTGAAAGGAAGGGGAAGAAAATGATAGCAGGTGCGATAGGAAGGTTTGTCAGAAAGCAGCTATGATAGATAGCCACATTAGCCACGTGTAACAATGATATAATTGATTTGTGCAGATTAACTGTGCACATCTATACTACGTATTCTGAATAGGCCTTGAGAGTTTCATGTCTCACCTGAGAGTCTGGAACACAGAAGAAAACAGGAATGTTCCGATTTGACGGGAATTTCTGCATTGGAAACAGCACCTTAACATGTTTGCTGCCCTAAGAAACTACACAAAGTAGCTCAAATAGAACAGAAAATATAATTTTAAGGTCTTGTGCCCTGGGTCCCTCAAAAGGTGTAAGTCAAGACTGATTTACATAAGGATACCATGTTTCCCTTCCCCAATGATGTAAAATACCTGCTTAAACTGTGAAACTTGAGATAAATCAGATTTTACACCAGGTAGTTTTTCAGCATGAGTTAATAATGATTGCCAGCTTTGGGGAAAAAAAAAATGGACATTTGAAAGGGGGGAAAAGCTGTTTATGACTTCTGCATACAGTCAGAAAAGGCTGTCTGTCTGAAGTGTCTCTGTGTTCAGAAATGGTAGAAATCCAACAAAGCCAGGTGGTCAAATTGGCATGAACAGCCCCAAAATTATGTGATACATTTTTTTAATCACATGACTCTGCTATTTATCAGACAGATATCATCACAGCTTACATGAAGCATTAATACTGATTTTGAGAGTTAGAGCATAACTACTGTTTATTTCGTCAGTTGTTTTTTACACAAATCTGTTTAAATTATCACATTACCCAGACAAGGTAGAATTTTATTCTGCATGGTTTTGAAAGGGCACATAGGAAAGTGATTGTTGATTTTATTCCAACACTGTAGATTTTTATTACATTAATTCAACAAGGCACTTTTTCCTCCCCCATTTTGTCAGGGTCACATTTTTGTCCTGCCTTGAGTAGGTGTAGAAAAGAAGACAATGGCTTGAACTTACTGTCACTTCTGAGTGCAAGCATCAAGGGAATCTTAAATAAAACACCCTTAAGCAAATTGAGGTAGTAACGTAGTAAGTGGAACTCAGGGGGGGAAAAAAAATCATCTCCCAGGAGGTTTTTTTGACTTGGGTAAACCTGGTTTGGACTGAGACCTTTGCTGTAATTCCAGACTATTGGGAAGGTCAAAACACTTAGAATAGGGGGAATATGTTTGGAAAATGAGAAGGGGTTTGCTGGAGAAAGGAAACTACTATGTTTTCTTTACTTCCCTTACCAGCTTGGCTTGTACATTTCTTGGAGGGCAGCTTCAGCCTTGGCTGCCCAGTGAAGCGTAGCTGGATGCAGCTTGATTTATATCTGTGTGCTCTCAGTATATGACTTGGAAAAGATGTGAACCTCAGGTTTGTGATCGCAAGAGGGGTGAGGGTTCAGTCCCCCATTCACTGGGCTACTGGATTTCTCCCTGAAAAAATACTTCCTGGACCTTCAGGTCTAGGACAGCCGGTCCTAGACCTAATTATATGTTTAGGTCATGCAGTCACTTTAGGAAACAGGTAAAAATGTCTGTTTGGAAAGCAGTTGAGTCCGCAGACTACTCCTACTGAAAGAGTTTGCAGAATCCTCTAATGGTTGGGAATACTCTTCTGATTACAAGCATACACTTACTCATTGCAGTTTATACACATTTGTTCTTGTGCCAGCACTGTCCTTCACTAGCAGTTGTTTTTTTACTACTGATGTATTTATAGACTGCAGTCATATCCCTCCTCAGTCCTGGTTTTGCAAACTAAAAGAAGCCAGACCCTCTTTCATTCCCGCTCATTCCCAGGCTTGGTTTCCCTGTCTGTCTTAACAGGCCTTTCCCCTTCATGTGCCAGTCCCGGTGAAGCTTTTATCGGGCTCGAGGTCATAGCTGTGCACAATATTCCAAATGTAATTCCATCGGTGTTTTGCACAATGGAGCAAATACTTCTGCGTTTCCACGGGAATACCTCACCCCAGCATTTTTTAGGGCCACAGTATTACTAACTCATAATCTTACAGTGTGTAATTAGTATACCAAAGTCTTTCTCCTGATGTATTATTTCCAACTGATGAACTCCAGCTGATAGCAGGAATTCCTGCTATTAGCCCTCAAGTTCATGTTGTTGCACTTTGTACTATTAAATTTCATCACATTTCTCTATCTTCACTCTTCAAGGTCATCCAGTTCTTTCTCTGCAACGATGCATTGCAAAAATGCTGGCTTACTGCACTACTTACTGTTAAAAAAGGCAGGGCTGTGTTTGGTTTTTTGTTATTTTTTTTTTTTTTTTTCTCCCCTCACAACAGGTCACAAGCTGAGCCTCCTGCCCAAATCATCTGCTTATCTCATAGCTCTCTGCAGCCTGGTAATATTCTGCCTCAGTCCATGCTCCATGAGCGTAATACTTCTGGGAACTGTACTACATTGTTTTCCCCAAGGAAATCCTTTTCATTTGCAGTTTTTGGTAGTTTGAGAACAAAAGGCATCGGAGTGAGAGAGTGAGTAGTAAATGGAGGACAATCATTTTCAGGTGTAAAGTCATTCTGGGGATTTTCTTTAAAGCCTCCTACCTTCCTACATGGATGTCAGGATCATGCAATCCAGATGTTGTTGGCTTCTGTTCAATATGGCCCTCGTCTGAAATGGAAGGTGTTAAATTGAAGTCAGGCTGAAAAGAGAGGTGAACAGGACTCTGGCAACCGAGAACAGGAGGATCAGAGGCAGATCCAGCAGGAGCACCAAGTTCCCATATTAACAATGTTCATGGTTTCTTCCTCAAAGTTAACCCTTTCCTGCTTCCCTTACAGAGGTGCTGAGGGGGTTGTCCTCGCTTGTGCCACGTCATGGACATGCTGGTGTTAATGGAGCTGAGGCAGCTTGCTTCAGCTTGGGACCTGGAAACCAGGATGATGCTTCCAGCTGCATCCCCAGATCTTATTGGCTCTGAAGTGAGCTTGAAGAAAAAAGTGAAGGTAGAATGGGTTTTAGGATTTTTCTCTCGGTCTTACTATGGTGCTGAGTTAAGGTCATTCGACTACCTTGAATCTGTGCTTATCATATCTTAATGTACTAAACTTTCTTTTCACAATAACCATGAGACTGAATTTACTGCATCTGTAATTTCTGTCTTGTGGATAAGTATCGTAACAACTGTTTTCCTTTTAAATTGCTGATATGTGCCTACATCTCAGTCCACTTTAATGCTCTTCTTGGACCTATCTGACTGAAGCACCACTCCTCATTATGATATAGATTTATATGCATAACCTTTTTAGCAAGGGGAGTATGGTAAAGAGGAGGGCTTGAACCAATTTCAAGAAGTTATTGCTGTGGAAATGTACGTTTTAGGCTTAAATACAATGAATTCTGAAGAAACTTTCTTGTAGCAGAGCTGAATTTGTTTCAAGTACCTAGATTTGTTATTTGTACATTTGATTTCATGTTTTCTTGTTACAAACTCAACATTTCTAAATGTCATGCCATGCAATCCATTTGGAAAATGCCATGTGATCCCAGACAGGCATTTTGTAGTCTTTAATTCTCTCTACCTTTTCATACTTGTTTCCACTGTAATATTATTTGCTGTGCAGGAGCTGTGCCTTGGCTTCTGCAGTAGTTTGCCATTAACAGGATAGAGTATGTCATAAATAACCCTCCAATATGTGCAATAATTAACTTTTAAGACTACCATTAAATCCTTTTAAAGTGGATTGATTAGGTTTCAATTTTGCACATTGCTTTAGATTTTCATCTAAACTGAAGTGTTTCTTTAGGCTATTCTGCAGCTGTGCTTGCTTTCTAGCAGTGACAGTCATTCAAATCCATCTTGTGCTATTGTAACCTGCTGTTAGCCTGTTAGTTGCAATCTGTGGGAGGAGAAGGAGACAAATTGTGTCACTATTCCTTATCAAGGGACCACACAGTTGTTTGCCACTTTGACTCAGTGATGGATAGTTATCTTGAGATGTGACAGGTGTGAGACTGGAAATTTAGAAGGAAACAATGCAGGAGCCCAGTAGCATTTTGTTATTGGCACTTGCTAGATAACAACACAGGGTTAATCAATCTCTTGTGTTGTTCTTAACCCCCTATTCTTTTTGTCTTCAAGATGCAGTTTTTCTCATCAGACTGACACGGCAGGAAAAAGGTTCAAGTAGATAGCAGACATTTTCCCTTTACCACGTACTGGATGTACAATGTCAAATTCCATGAAAAACACATCTTTGTTTCCTTCGACAATTTTTGAAAAAACTCTTTGAACATGGGGTCAGTCTGGAGAAAGTACAGTTTAAGTATCTGAAAACATCTGCAAGTAGACATCCTTTCTTCGAAAGAGAAACAGTCTTTCTCCAACTTGATTTTTATTGTCCACAGGTTTTTTATCTTTATGTTTTCACAAATTAACTTGCTGTAGCCCATCTCTTATTATTTCCTTCCCAGATACAACCTAAAGTAACTGTAGTGAAAAAAACCTAGTATCCTGAACATCAAATGAACACATTTACTTAGCTCTGCTCAAAACACACGGTTCAGGGAAATGCAGATCCAGGACAATTTCTGATATTTTAGATCAGATTTGATTCTTTTATGATCTTCAGAAAACTGCGTGTTGGTACAAAATTCACAGAGTCTTAAAAATATTAAAAGTGATATGCAATACATTTAGGAAGCACTGAAAGAATGACAAGAGTTTATGTATAAGTTAAGCTTCACATTGAATAAAGATCTATGCTAAAAGCCAGAAAAAGATAAAGCTATAGAAGTTCAAAGAGACATCAATGAACATTGGAGTCCTACTGCACTAGCATGAAATAAGAAGCATTGTGTCCAAAGAGTGCACAGCTGAGCTAGCCAAGACAAAGATAAGGAGGACAATATTATTGCCATTGCACAAAAAGGGATAAGATGATATAAACAATGGAGACTTTCTCCTCTCTTTCTTGAGGAAGCTTGCATGAGCTGAAGACCAACCTCCAAGACCCTTGGCCCATGTCTAATCTACAAGGCATGGGTGGTTAATCTTACTTTCAGATGTATTCGTTTGCCCTATTTCTTTGTTCTTGTTTCTTGTATAAATGAATTTTTTTACCAACGCTCTCCAGGGGTTACACAGTAAAGGACCAGCCTGCTTATACCCTGCGTATTATACTGACAATGTTAAAATGCCATGGATGCCCCAGCACCCATCCTGAAAGGTTTTCGGGGCTCCTGAGGGAGCTGAGTGGTAGCCAAGGTGCTCTACGCTGCTCTTCAGGTCCTCTTGCACTGTGACACGACAGGTTGGTGAGTCACTGCAAAGGCACATTTTGTTTCCCGATTCCCATTTCCAAGGTCTATCTACAAGGAACGGGCTTTGGATACATTTTACTCCTGCCTGCTCATTCCTCTTCATACATTTGCATCTGTTTGGTCATGTACCTTCTGCATGGCTATGCTTTTCAAGGCACAGTTATGATGTACATCGTATCAACATCTTCTGTCTGACAGACGTTTGCACGAGCTCCTTTCATCTCCACTGTGGGAAATGTTAAGGATGGAGAGTGATATGCCACTATAGTTCTGAAATGTCTCTATCAGGTTTCCACATTAGCCTGCTTTCACCACTTCTTTTCCCTTGCCTTCTGAGTTTAAGTAGCTGCCAATGAAATCTCAGAAAGGTCTCATTAGAATTGAAGTTCCTGTCAGACAGAGCTGGAGGAAAATTTGTCATGTGAGCTTCGTATGTGAGATTTAAGAAACTTGTTTCTGTCCATCCAAATCACATTCAGGTTCTGGGAAGTGAACAGTAATTAATCAAAGGCAGTGCTATAGGAAACAAAAAATTCTGATGCATAAGCATAACTAACAGCTCCTTATGCAACGCTTGCCCTTTAGCAATAGCAGTTGACCACCCAGATCAGCACGATATGTATAAGGGACATCTGTTCCTGTGTCACTGCGGCTTTCCTGAGCAGAAAGGTACTTTGTGTGCTTTATAGCTGCCACATGGCTGACATTGTTCTTCCATAACCTTACGCCCCTGTTCTTGCACCCCATGGCCCTAAACCTTGGCTCTTGCATGCTTCTCTGTTTTCCACCCTAACACCGTAACAGCTGAACAGCACAAATGCCCAGCAGCAACTGGGATTCCTAAGCAAAAGCAGTAATAAAACAACATACCTCCAAGATGAAGGAGACATGTGGGTTTCTGAATGCTTGAGTGACAGTTTTTAGTCATCCACTGTAAACAGAATTTGATGTTTTGTAAAGAATTACCTTCAGTCATTCTACCGGTCACGCAGAGACAAGGTTCATCAGGAAACTATTTAAGAAGATGCCTCTGTCACCAGGGTTGATTGTCTAGGTTCATGTCCAGTCTAGCCGCGGACTTTCAGTGAAACGCTGAAAAATTGCAGCCCAGCTTTTTGAAGGTGTTTGGAAATTACTGAAATCCAGCTGCTTTTCAGAGAGAACAGGAAAAGAGCTTTTCCTGAGTATGGCATTGTTCAAAACAGAGCAAGGGATGGCATTAAATCAGAAATTACCAGGCTGCAGTACACTTATTATTCATTGTATCTGAAATACTTCCAAGCAGTACCCAGCAACAACTCTGGGTTGTCTCTGTGCCGTGTATTCACAACCTGTGGCACACAAATGAAAGCCTGTGGACCCCAGCATTAAATACAGCTTCCCTGTGCAAAGAGAATTAAATACCTAAATAGCATTAAAGACCCCCACTTTACTATCCTACTTTTAAAATAGGGATTATTTTATAAAATTTCTGCTGGTTACTGTAATATAAAATTCTAGAAAAAAGGAGTGTTTGATTTTGCGCTGTCTTCAGTGCATATTATGGTGGGTCTTGATTTTGACTGGGGCTTGACAGCTCCTGTAATACAAACAAATAATAATAATAGCTTAAGGATATCAAACAGAGAAGGAGGACAGAATGCCTTTTATACTTACAAAAAGATGATGTCAATTGATCTAGATTTCAGAAAGCAGTAGAAGAGAAGACAACTGTAACTTGTTATTGTTAAAAGGTAGAAATCTGTTAGCCTTTGATTTATTTGTAACACTGTTTAGCACACTGTTAACTACAAAAAGAGTCAGAAGAACATAATATACCAGTGTAGTTGCTAATATTCTTTAGAAAGAGCTAGTGAGGAACAAAAAGAAAAGGCATGAGAGGATTTTATCTAATACAATTCTTTGCTCAGTCTCAAGCAATGTTCTATCTAATGCAATGCTTTTCTCCTTGGTTAATTAGAACAGGGTTCACATGAAATCAAATAATTTGCAGATGAATTGCTAATATGTCCTGTCATGCATGCCCTTCTAACAGCATGTCTTTCTAGCCTGTTGAAATACTTACATCATATAGAGAGACCTGAAAAGTTTGAACATTTCGGTTCACTGCCAAGAAAAATTATTTATCAATGGCACATATTGTGCTGATATATACCACGAGAACAGATTTTTAACTAAGAACGAACATTAGGACAAGACCCTTTCCCTTCGTCTAGTGCATTGAGACAGACTGGGATGCTGTGTCTCTTCTCCAGAACCTCCAGGAAGAAGCCTCAAATCTATCTTAGCTACTATTAAACGCAGTATCAGGGTACTTATAAGATTCAAAGTCATTAATCTCCACAAGCCTCCTGAGAAGTAGCGCCATGCTGCTGTTCTCACGTTTGATGGATGGAGAATTGAGGTGCAGGAAGTTTCTGTGGGTGGTGTGGAGGTGGCTGTAGGTGTTCTCGCACGCCTGGAAGGGCAGGTGTCAAATGATTGGCCATATTATGTCATAGCCTTTCTCTGTAAAATGTAGTCCCCTGCATTTAACAAAAAGTCCCAGTTTTGCTGCGGGACAGCCGCTGACTCTAAACTAGCCTTTAACTGTCTCAGCACATTCGCAGTAGTCATCTATTCCTCAAAGTAATTTCTGGAGTAAATACTTGCTCATCAAATTAGACTTGAGTTTCAAGAATGATCTTTTTCTCCATTGCTCCTGCAGGGAATAGTGTGTCATGAAAAAGGCTTTGTTCCCTTTGGCAGTCAAGCTAACGCCGTCAAAGAAGCTCAGGCAGAGGGAGCTCAAAGTTGTCATTAGAATTTCAGGCGGATCTTGCTTGGGCTGCAGAGGGTTGCTATCATTACACGTCGGTACGCTCCAAAGGTCAGCCAGATCAAAAGCTCTGCTCAGCAGCCAATTAATATATTGTTTAATATCAGGGAAAATAGGAAAAAAAAAAAAAAAAAGAAATACAATTAAAATTTCAATAAAGAAAATGCAAGTGGCTGCAATATAGTCTACAAGTGCCACCCAGGAGGGCTGGGATAATTTGCTATGATAGGATTAATTTACAGTTCTCTTGCTTTTGGGGGGTTTAAGTCTTCAACTTTAATATTTCTTTGGTTCATTATTTGCATTTGCATTTATCATTGGCTTGCACAATGGAATTTTCACAGGACTTGACATTTTGAAGTCCTAACTTAGGTCTTGGTCCAACTGCCTTTGAAGTCAACAAGAAGATTGCCACTAAATTCAATGAGAAGTTGGATCAGGCTCTATAATCACTGTGGACTCATTATAATCTCACAGCTGGTAACAACCATGTAGAAGAGTAGTATAAAAACTGTGATCCTGGCAGGACGAGTTCAGTGCCAAGCTGAATCCCTTCAAGTTTAAGATAAGTTTAACAATTTAAACAGATTTTAGAATTAGCTGCTCTCTTTGCACACTAACCTCTGACGACTCTCTGAAATTTACTAAAAAGGAAAGTCCCTATATTTACACTATGAGCTGCCTGAATCCTTTAATACGCTTTTGTTTCTTTAACTGCAAATCAAAGAAAGAGTGAAATTTTCTTCTGTCTCTCTGTTGCCACAGAAAACAATTTTCTGCAAAATGGTTGCTTTTCCAGTGATTTGCTAAAATGGCTGCTGCCAAGACTAGGTCTAGGAACACGGCAGTTGCAAAACCTAACCCTTTTCCTATTACATTTCACAGTTTGTATGCAAGCAGCAACGCTGTGTTCTTGCTGTGTGAATGCTCAGATTGCTGTGATGAACAAATTGAGGGCAGATCATGGAATCAGAATCGTTTAGGGTCCCTTCGAAATGAATTGAGGCTTTGCGATAGTTTTGCAAGAGACACTGCCTGAGTCACGGTATGATTATAAACTAGAGAGTAAATGTTTCTGCTCTGATTGAGGGGTCCCCAGGACTCAGATGAGGCTGGTGTTCAGGCCAACATGGGTTTAGATTAACCTAAATGGGATGTACGTTGCTCTCATGCAGTCACTTTCCTTTATGTCCTTCAAGTATACTTGTAAGTATGAGTGCAAAGAGGTCTTAAAGCTGAATGAGGAGGAAAGCTTAACATGGAAGAAAGTGGGATCGGAAGTGTCTAGGTGACTCACAGACTGCACATTTACCCACTGAATTTACACACAAGAAAATGACGCATGCTTGAAACGATGTTCATTTTTGCTCATGTCTTTCACTATGTCTTTTCAAGGAATATTCTAGAATCCTTACAAAAACCCAGAGTGCTCGCAGAAGTGCTACTTCTTTGGAATGCAGGAGATGATTACCCAAAAGAACATGACTCCCTCTTTGAACCAGATCCAAGTGAAACTACTTGGGTTACCAGTGTGCTTACTTTTCCTGGGTGAGGAAAAAGGCTGCAATTTTCTTCCACAATATGTGCCCGGCAGAAGTGTATCTTAGACGCTGGGTATCCAGAGAAAACCCACAGGCAGCAGGTGCTGTAATGAGAAAGCACTTCCCATTGACACTATCAATTGCCAGTTCTGCTTCTAATGAAGTTCTGCTTCTAATGAAGTCCTCAAGTTGTTCTCCAAGTTGCAAGAAAAATTTCAAAGGATGGTTTTCGGTCAGTTTTGGAGCTTCTTCATAGAACAGCAGGGGTTCAGGGCACAACCCAAGGTACCCATCCAGTTCCCTCATGGTACTCTTCCTTGCCTTATTATTTTTTGCCTTTTTTCTGCTTTTTTTTTTTTTTTTTTTTTTTTTTCCTGCTGTGCCTTATACTAAATTATCTCCCGTGCCAATAGTAGGTAATGTCTGTATCAGGTAGATCTTTGTTTCATATATTGGCTTCTCTTCAGGACTGAAATAATATGTAAAGCTTCAGAACCCATACATACTCACACAAAAATCTACATAGAGAAAGACAGAATAATCCTCCATATCATGCTACAGTAGTAATCTAGCTTAATGCAATCTTGGAGGGTAGGCTAAGCCAGTGAACCATTTCTGCTTTACTGATGTGGTTTATGTGAGGCACAGAGCCCTGGGAGAGAGCGATTGCCTTGTAATGCAGCAGTCCATCCATTACATTGTATATTGAACCAATCAATTGACTTGTTTATGACATGCTTAATGTTTGGGGAATCCGAACTTCTGATTCACTTCAAGTCCTTTTAATTACAGCATATTCCTTGAAAACAGATGCTTTTAATATTCAACTTGAGTGTTTTATAAGCTATGCAAATATTTTATTTTTGGTATTTTTTCTGGTGCTCACAGCCAAAGCATGCTAGTCAATTTTTCAGAAGACTATTTTATCTCACTGAAACCTAGGGAAATTCATCTTCCCAAAAGTTACTTTTTCCTTTGCAAACCATGCATTGTATCTTAAATGTTATGTTATATCGTCTTGAGTTTTCTCTATGAAAGAAACGGAGGTATAATATCACTCTCTGATGTTTAAAGATACATAAATAATTTTTTAGTTCTTTTGACTAAATGAAGGATGTGAGGTCATTTGGCAGTATTTTGTATTGAAGATGTTTTTTGTCATTGTACAACTAGGTCAGCTGTGGAAAGGCTGGAAATCCTAGCATAAAGCTTTTCTACTGATGTACTCCATTTTGAAGAAGTGAATGCACTGCAATTTGCAGGGAGATGCCAGCTGAAGGAAACACAACTAAGCAACGCTGAATTGAGAATATGGTTACACCGCTAGATATCTGAATTTTGACCATGAATCATCTTTTCTCTACTACATTCCCACAGATAAACTCTAAAAATCAAACTAAGCATAAAGATAATTGTGCCAGAGTAACGTGGATTGGCAAGAAAGGGTCACTCAGAGGTTGGTAGGGGAAAAAGTATTTCTAAGCATCAGCCCCCACCTCCCCTGAAATCCATCCGCAGCCCACAAAAAACACTCTCAGGGCCATAATCATTAGAGATACCAGTAGTTCTTCACAAATCCAGTCCCCACCATTGCAGTCTCAGCCCTCCCCTGTACGCTTACCATTGCTCCTAGCTCCTTTCTAATGTTTCAGAGCGGGTGCATACTTTCTACCAAACCTGAAAACAAACCTAAACAAATTTGCTTTTGAAGGACCTGCATTTGCCAAAAAGAGTGCTGGACACAGTGATAATGTGACAGGGAAAAAAAGGAAAGAATGTTCATTAAAGTTTTCCCATTACAGAAACATTAGGGTGAAAATGCTCTCCAGTGTAATTTTTTTTTTTTTTTTTTTTTTAATGTGCACGTCCTGAAAAGCTTGGAGCCCTTTCGTTGAAGAGCTGCTTTCCTGAGCCTTGCTTATGTCTCCCTGATTCTCAGGCCCAAAGTGACCTTAGTTGTGCTTATCTATGCAAAAATAGCTTGGATATAGTCCCTCAGCAGTCTGTGGTACCCCTTACCTTCTTGTTCTCCCCATATCACCCCCTTCCATTGCTGTCCCTCCCATCTCTCCCAGTCATACAACACATTTTTTCCATTTCTTAGTTTGCAAGGTAACTGTGAGCTATTCCCTGTCCCCATCTCCTAATCACCTAATCATTTTTCTTACCTCGTAGATGTCAGTGTCCCTCAGGTTGCGCACGGCCATCACGCTGCGTCCTGAACCCGCGTGGGGCTGCGGCTGACCCTTGCAAAGGTGCCAGCGGCAGGGGGTGGGGGTGGGAATTGTGCTGAGCCTCGCTGACCTTCTGTGATCTACAGAGAAGTCAATCACAGAGCTCTTCATGCCCTCCTCTTCAGTCAACAATTTTACCCACTAAGCCATGGGCAATTTTTCTGGTTCATGAATGCTATTGAATTCACCAATGTATTTTAGTGATGGGTTTTGCAGCACTGAATGCCACAGAGATGTCTTAACTGGGTTGAACACAGAGCAGAATGTCTCTCTTTTTCTTTAGTACCTCACGATGTTTTTTAGTGATGGGTTTCGCAGCACTGAATGCCACAGAGATGTCTTAACTGGGTTGAACACAGAGCAGAATGTCTCTCTTTTTCTTTAGTACCTCACATTCAGCCAAAAATTTGGCTTCCTTTTCTGATTGAAAATATATTGCAAAAATGATACCCAATTTCGTGTTTTTTTTCATCTCCCGATTTTTTATGTATCACCTCTTTCTGCATGTTACTTTCTTGGTGAATAGTACACACACACGTATGCAGCTACCTGCACATATACAGGCACTAACTGGTGTTTGCAAGTTGTATCTCCTTTTCCTGGATGGTCTCATTCTTCCAGTTCAGGCATTAGCACTTAGGTACGTGCTGAAATGCTTTCCTGAATCAGAGCCCAAGCATTTAACAACGTGAAGTAAAATGGATGGACATTTTAATGTTTCCTCTTGTATGTGAAATACTCTTTCATCTCTGTATATTAGGAACATATTTTTGGGATCGTTCTGAAATAATGCTCTCTTGTTTAAGCCCAAAGCAGAAACACACATCTTGAATCACCCAGTGTGCTTTTCATTTGGAGATGGAGGAGCGGGCACTGACGATGCTTTTGAAGCGGTTTTGTATGGTTGTGGGTGCTTGATATGCATGGTTGCACCCACAGCTTGGCGTGCACACAGTCGACAGCAAGGACACGTTTCAGAAGAGCAGGAGTGAGGTTTCTCTCCCTCTTCCTGAGCGCCTTCATTCAGAAAAATGTCATTTCTCAGAAGAAACTCTGAAGAAGGTTGTTGAGCTCAGATTTGTCTGACTGATGATTTCTCTTTTTTTTCTTCTTTATAGCTCTACAGGAACAACCTCACACACTGTTGCTGGAAAGTTGCCAACAGAGTTTTTTTTAAAGGTTGTTTTTATGATTTGGCTAAATTTCCGCCAAAAAAAGAGGAACCTGCTAAGTCATTGCGCAGCACTCCATGAGTCTACAACAAAATTGTATGCAATAAAAATAGATTGCACCCATTCCTACCATTAAATACCATGAAGGAAACAAGAGCATTTACAGTATGCTGAAAAGAAAATGCTTTCTCCCACCCATAATAAAATGTGTGAGTTCAAGGTCACTTCCTAATAGGTGTTATTTCCTCTATTTTAATAAAGGTATTTTAACACCTGTATTCCATGCCAGACAGTATTGTCATTTTTTCCACTGATTGGCTTAACCAAGCGCTGGAGGGGGGGCACGAGCACTCCTCAAACATCGCTGCTTCACGCCAAACACAACTAACGTGCAGAAGGAGGAAGCCAGAGAAAGCAGCAACCACCCCTAATTACAGCCAGACGACTTCCAGTCCAGCGAGGAATGGGGGGGTTTTCAGGATGGAAAAAGGTCAGGAAGCCCATCTAGGTCAGCCAGTCTCTGGCTTTGAATTGGCACTTGTACTACCCTCACCCACCCCCACAGCCTCACACACAGACTATTTTTGTTCTCCAAATAGTTGCCCAATGTGTGCTGAAAACTATTTATACTCATTGGGACCGCCTCTGTCCTTAGTGCTTTTCTCCATACAGAGTGGTGACCTTTGCTAAGTTAAAGACCAAACCTCCTGTTTGGGGAGCTCGGTGACTCCTATAGAAGTCAGCAAGAAGCTCTGGAAAAAAAAAAAAAAAAAAAAACACAACAGGAAGCCTATTGCAGGAGAATTTTATATTTCCTTGGATCAATTTTCTGTTTGCTGGAGTATTTTCTTCATAGAATATCATTGCACCCTCCTTTCACTGGATGAGGAACGTAACAGGAAAGTTTATGTAAAGCAGAGATACTACGCTCCTGTCACCCAGTTTCTTGGGCAGATCTCACAAGCTGAAGTGTCCTGGGTTGAGCGTGTGAATGATTTCCTCAACGCCAACCCATTTTGCATCCGTACTGATTTCCACACTGAATCTCAGATCCAGCTGGGCTGGGAACACGAAGCCAACCAAATGGAGGCATGAATTTCTTACGGATTTGTCAGAGACAACCAGCAGACCTGTGGTCACATGAAGCGGAGCACAGGCTCTTCTGAATAGTTTATAAAGCCTTAGCGGTTCTCGCAGCTTCGCTCTTCATTGCTGTAACAGAAGATGAAACTACATATGTTTCCTGTGCTTTGGGGTTTGGCAGCAAATGCGTTACACAGGACGACGAATGTATGTAGCCTTTGTATATATTTCTAAGCATTTGCTTGGAACTGGAAGGTCATTTTGCTCAGGCAAATCACAAATCCTCTGGAAGAAAAAAAGCAAGAATACTTGCGAGCTCTCTCAGATATCTTAGCAAAATGCACTGTAAACGCACTTTTTCTTGCATATTTCCTGTGTTTAACAACCAAAATGCAAAACTCCTCTGTGTCAGTATGACTGAAGGCCAGAAGATCAAACAATAATTATCCATAATGCTGCAAAGGCTTAGAAAAGATGCTCTCTGACCTTTGCAATGGTCCACGCTGCACAGGCAAAATTGCTGAACTTACTTAAGCACTCAACTCCAATATTCTTCTGCTCAGTTGTAATTTGCATGAGCTTTTGTTCCGCATGACCATGGGTTAGAGGATGGTGGCCAAAAAGTGTCATTAGTGCAACCACAGTTTATTAGTCATATATGACTGGTTTTGTTGCAGGAATTACTGGGGAGAACTCCACAACCTGCCTCGTGCCAAAGGTCAGACCAGTTGACCATAATGTTCTATCCTGCTTTTAAAATATATTAATCAATGTTCTCGCAGTACTTCGGCAATAAGGAGAACAATAGTCAAACTGCCGAAGGCTAGCATTGCATTCACAGCGGCACCAGAACGAGTTTCACCACAAAACAGTACACAAATCAAGTATGTAGAAAAAAAAATAAATAATACAGGAGGCAAGGGGGGGCCAAAAGGCTTGTGGTGAGTTTAATACTAGCACTTCTCTCTCCCTTTATAAAAAGCTTTGGAAGGAAGGCAAAAATATTTTAAGCATCAAAGAGACTGATGAATAGGGATACCAGGATATTCAAATACACTTAGAGACAGTATTGTCAGGAGTTGTTTTCCGAGCTATGATACTAAAGATAGTAGGAACCAGCAAAGAAAGGAACACTGTAAAAATGCAAATCTGCTAAATGTTGAATCTATTAATCCATAGCACACTTTCTTCTGATTCATACTTACTCAGATGTACAAGCAACAAAAAGTATTTATAATATTTGCATAATTTCAAACACCCAGTTCATAAATTATTTATTGGTTGTGGTCAAATGAATGTTAGCGCTTTCATAATTATCTTTTGTGTGAAAGGTTGCACAGTTTACAGAGACATTTCAATGGCAACTGAAGATCTGTGAGTTCCTTTAATATTACAGAGAAGAAACGGCAGCTAATTGTAGAGTTGTTACACATTTGCTCTTGGTAAGTGGCAAAGCTAAAAGGATTACATTTAATTTGAATATATTTTTAAAAGAATACTTACTTTTGTGTAAAGTCCTAGTAGCTCTCACAGGGCCTCTGCGCTGGGCATTCAGGAACAGTCAAAAAAAGGACAATAGGCTGCAGGAACAATTTTTTTTTTTTTTTTTTTTTTTTACATTACAGACCTGCTGGAAGTTTTTCAGTGAAAAGAGGCCATATGTTTGTCATGTTCTGCAATATTATCAACTATTTACGCTGAATTCTAAATAAGTGAAATATTTTCTACAGGAGGACTACGAGTGTGTAGTCTTTTTGCATCCTCAGGAAGAGTGAGGCCCCTTTTCCTTGCAGGGTGGATAGACTAGGCATAAGAGAAGGGATGGAGAAGCACATCGAGGAGTCAGAATGTATTTGAACAGAGAAACAGGTAACTGCTAACAGGCATTGAGCAGAGGCAGGCGGCTGGTGGGCACTGCCAAAGCTGCTGTTGGGACCCGCAGTCTCACAGACCACGTAGCTTGGTCATGCTTCTCTGCTACTGTTAATTGTTGGTTCAGGTGAACATGCTTATACTAAACCACCTGGTGTTTTTAAGCACTTATGTCTAATTATGAACATGTATTAAAGGTGTAAGTTTTAGAGTCTTACTTTCTTGTTTGCCTTCAGGTGAATGCTGAGACTTTGATTTAATCCAATGTGCCAAACACTGAAATCTTTGGTGTATACCTTAATCTCCCTCTTGTACTGAAAGAAGGAAAGATGAAAATTCCCTGAAATTTGCTAGCAACATGGGATTAAAAAGGTTAATTTAATACTCTAAGGAATAACAATCATACTATGAAAGACTATTTCTATTATATAATGAGAAAAGGTCTCACATCACGCAAAGAAATTGTGACTGAGGAGGAGGTAGAAATGAGCTTTATTTTCACAGTACAGTAAATGGAAATATAAAGCTCAAATTGCCATACATGGCTAATGAAGAGGTGACAGTAAATTCCAGGTACAAGGCTTTCATTAAAAACAGTGCTCAAATCCTCCATAACCCATCATGCCGCTGCAAACCAAAGAGGAAGGACAGAAGCTGACGACCACTCGGGGAGCCTTCCAGCCTGAAATTCAGCCCAAACCTGATTTTGGCTAGTTTACAGAAGTCAATGGGAATAAGACTCTAGTTCTGCTGCCTTTTGGAATAATACATCCAGATGCCAGTGAAAATTGCCTGGGAGCCAATACACAAGCATAAAATATAAAGTAGAACAGAAATCTGAATTAAGTGTGTGAATTCCTGTATGTAGACAGGGAATATGCTTTTCCACTTCAGGTTTTATGGAGAATTTCATAACTCTATTGGATTTGTAGAGCTGACTCATAACGTCCTGTAGTGTGGTAAGTTAGACACAGTTAACTCATGCAACAAGAGGGCTCAAGTACTGCCAGCGTATAATACGTTGAGTTTATTCTAAGAGGCAAATTCTGCATGTAGTTAGATGGTACAATTTTTAAAACCATTATTTAACAAGATTATATAAAGTTCTTGGTTAAAGAGCTTGGCTTCTTTGAAAAAGTTTAAAATCCACATATAATGTCTTGGAAACTATTCAAAATACTTTGAAAATACACTTAGCAGCAAAATACAAATGTCATATATCCTTTTATATGCAATAGATTTTATGTTCTTTACACCAAATCGTACAATTAATTTGGACACTTTTGGCGGGAAATAAGTTTTTGTATGTATAGGAATTGATTAAGTAATGCAATGAATGTGGCAGTCGAGTCAGACCTTTGTAAATGAATTAGGAAGGTTCCCTCTACTTTCCTGCAGGAGAAAGCAAAGTTGTTTAATATTTAATGAGTGTGAGTGTTTTAAACAGTTTGGAATGGTAAAACCACTCATCAGAGGCTGCATGAACATTGTGGTGCATCACAGCAATGGATTTGCTGTCAAAAGGGAATTGAACAGAAGATTTTCTTTGCCAGCACTTGCTCTTAAGAGCGTAATGACTCATGCAACTGACTTAACCAGATTTGTAAATCTTCATGGATGGAGAGATTCTGGAACATTTATTTCAACTCATAACATCAATATGTGCATCTCTTCTGCTTGGGAAGACTTGTAAACTAGGAGATCCTAAAAGGTTTGGAAAAGGTGTTTGTCTTCTCTTTTCCCCAGCTGAAAATGTCAGGGATATAGTAAATAGAAATCAAGTTTTCCATTCCTGAAAACCTCTCTCCAAAGGGAGATCCACTGGCATCTGGAATAAAGGCATCTTGGTGAGGACATGGAGTGAGCACAGCTGGAAAAAATGCTATGGTATCATCTGAATTCTGCTTAAGATTTCATTTTCACCAGTGATTGAAAAGGATGTTCTGATTAATGGAGCAAAATAAAAAGAATCACCTAAGCCCAGGAGATGGGAAATAATTTCCTATGGAAAAATATTATATTATTAAAAATTTCCTTTTATTATGTCATTTTTCTCAATGGATGGAAATAAAACTCCCTAATAAGGAGGAACAATGGGAGATATTAAATACAATAGAATCAGTGTGGAGGAGATTCAGATATGGAGAAGGCAAGGAAGGAAATGCTGCACTCCTAAATAGACACCGAATACTCTCTGATTGTTTGAGAAACCAGTCAGAATGACCATCTGCATAGTTCTGTGTTGTCATTCATTTAAAGCCACTGGAATTTAAAAAATAAAAACAGAAAAATAGCTATTTTAGAGTTTTTCAGGTGTGTCTGTTCTTTTGTTTGTTTGGCTTTTTTTTTTTTTTTTTTTTTTTGTCTTTTAGAACAGAATAAAAATTTCCTAAGAATGAGCAAAAGTTTAACATAGGGAAAAAAAAAAAAATCTCTGCCCATAAGTACTTTCAAACTGTTTTTTGTGTTTGTCCAAATATCTTGGAATGAAACCTAGAAATGTTGCTCAGCTTCATTCTCCACTGCCGTGCAAATGCTACCACCCGTCTTTACTTGGCATTTTCCCAACAAAAGACACATACTCCTCTGAACACATTTGACTGAAAATGAAGAGGAAGCTGTAGTTCAAAGCTAATTACATCTTGCTAGATCTTCTTTTCTCAGTCATTCATTTCTGCTCACACATGCTACTGCTTAGCAGTCCGCACTGTTCTCGGCCTTCAGCAGAACCATCCTCATCTCTTCCTGCCGTTAGCTCACACCATAAAAATACACACAAGCAGAAAACAGCAATTAACAACTTTAAGCTTTCTTTACTGCACAAATCAATCAATAATGGCTGGCATGACTGGCAGCAGAAAGTATGTTCTTCATTCCAGCCTTTGAAATGAAAACTATTTTCTTCAGAAAGTTCCAGCTTTAGTGGAGTAGATTAAAGAGGCCAAACAGATTAAAGAGTGCAAAAGCCTAGTTCCGATGCAATGTATGACAACGTATTATGCTTCCTGCAGACCGGTCCAGATTGGTTTAGGTGGTTGATCTGGCAGTCAGAAATTCTGTAGCCCTGGAAGAAAACCATGTGTTTGTGGGTGACTGGATTTTTCTGTCGTACTTTGAAAGCTGTATTGACTTACGCTTCCAGCAGACCACACCATCTTCTGAGTCTTGAATAACACGGTACCATTATATGTCATTCAGTGACTACCCACATCACAGTCCCTATGTGGGGGAATTATGCTCGGTCCGTAACCCCTCCGGTTCCCATCAATGGTTTGAAGTTAAGACATCAGTTGTATTTAACAGCTACCCACAACAGGGTGTGCAACACGGGCACACGTGAGCTTGTGTGTCTGTTTCATGTGTGTACGTGTCACGTGTGCACATTTCAGGTGTGCTTATAGCTTGCTTTGGTACACCTGACTGCTGGTTACTGAGCAGGCACCATACTTCTCATGTCAGGTTAATCGCTTCATCTGAATATGTGAATATTCCTGAGGTATCCCTTTCCTCCATAATTAAGTTGCAAACTCTAAGTTACTGTACAGCAGATCTCTAAAACCTTCTGTAACACTACTTACTGTATGGCCATGGTTTTGAGCCTCATGTAATCAAAGCTGACAATGCCATACTGGTGTGGATGCTGCACTTATAAATTCACTGAGTTTTTTCATTGTCTTTAGCTTCTCTCCTTGTTCATAAGACCCAAATGCTAGTGGAGTCCCGGGTTAAACAGTATACTCCTGAAATACAATGTTGTAATCCAAAAGGGACAAGAATATCTGATATTTGAACATCACTTCAAAGGTGCACCCTTTTGAGCATCACTGTTCTTCACTAAAAGAAGTATTTGATGAAGATGGGAAAATAAGGAAAGCTGAATGTGAAATTAGAAGGTTGGGAATCATTATGGATATACCTACACTTGTCTTTTCCCTCTTTTAATGGCTTTGGGGTCAAGTCCTCAGTTAAGTAATAGAGAGGAGAGATGAATTTGAATAAAGGTGCACTCATCTGCATATCAGATCAATTGCAGGAAAATTGTTTTCACTCTTACAATGAATTTTTTTCCATAAATCTCCATTTCCTTCTAATTCCTTAAGTCCACTGAGGTGCTGCTTTAATTATTCTGCCCTTGGCCATTACTGATCCATTAAACAGTGCCTAACCAGTTTTAAAGATAATGTAAGCTTGTGGCTTTTTAAGTAGGATATACTGCAGCTTGATCCAAACGCCAGTGAAGCTGAAGAGAAAGACTGTGCTGGTTTTGGCTGGGGCAGAGTTCATGTCCTTCCCAGTAGCCGGTACGGGGCTGTTTGGGTTTCTGCTGAAAAGAGCGCTGATAACCCAGGGCTGTTTCCGTTGCTGCTGAGCGGGGCTGACCCAGTGCCAAGGCCTGTTCTGCTCCTCACCCACCCACCAGCGAGGGGGCTGGGGGGCACGAGCAGCTGGGGGGGCACAGCCGGGACAGCTGACCCCCTGACCAAGGGGATGTCCCCTACCGCACGGTGTCATGCTCGGCACATAAAGAAGACGGAAGGAGGGATGTTGGGAGCGATGGTGTTTGTCTTCCCGAGGAACCATTAGGCGTGACGAATCCCAGCTTTCCTGGGGATGGCTGACCGCCTGCCTGCCCGTGGGAAGGGGTGAATGAACGTTTTGCTTTGCTTGCGTGTGAGGCTCTTGCTTTCCCTATTAAACTGTCTTCATCTCAGCCCATGGGTTTTCTCTCTTTACCCTTCTGATTCTCTCCCCCCATCCCACTGAGGGGAAGTGAGTGAGCTGCTGTGTGGGGCTGAGTTGCCGGCTGGGGTTAAACCATGACAGACTCCCATTACCTTCAGTGGAGATTAAATGGGGCACCTGATGGGAAATAAAAGCTGAACTGGAAATCCTAGGCTTGATCCTCATACTGTGCTATGGTTTCTAGGCTTTAACTAAGCAATCAAATTACAGATGGTAAGATCCTTGTGCGATCAAGGAACTCTTTACAGTAGCCAGGCCTTAACCTTCATCTTCTGTTTTGGTAGAAAAAATGTGCATTGTGAGATTCTCTGAGCTCACTGAGGGCAAATGAGAGCAGCAAGATGGGCTTGGAGAACCAATGTCTTGCAACCAACTCCTTTACAACATCCCTGCTCATGACACATGCTCAGACCTTTGCCACATTCTTCACTGAACCTACTTTATAAGGACTTGTATTTTTACAACAAAATGTTTCGAGCCAACAGTTTCGTGCACTGAACAGCAATCCACCCGTTGGCTGGGCATGTTTAGTCTTGGTGGACAAAACCTGTCTTTCCGTCACAGTCTGTTACATCACCTCTTCTCTGTATATCAAACTGAAAATAGCGTGGCCTAAAATACTGGTGGTCCAACAGCCTTAGAAGACTATTTAGTGTCAAACAGGTTATTTTCTTAAGCAATACAAAATAAGCATTTGCTCATATTTGCTCACTTGCCACTTTAGTTTGTACTCTGACTTTGAATACAGCTTCCCTGTTCTCTTTCCTGGCTTCTTTGCTGACACCTCTATTAGTCTGTCGTTCAGGCAAAATTTCTGAGTACTTGAAACAAGAGAATAGATTTTTATGTGCTACCTCTAATTTTTCTATGGGTTACATTTCTTCCTCATTCTGCAGGTCCCATTAATGACTTCTAAGGTGTCAGTCTAGCAAAAACATACTGTGAGTGCTGAGCATCCAAGATGCCATTATCTTAAATAAATAAATGTAACTATTACCAGTTTAGGGGACCCTTTTTTTCTCCAGTGTCCCAAAGGCAGTTGGACTCCCAGCTTTCTCTGTGCTGGGTAGGAACTACATTGTTGACTTTCGAGAATTAAGAAGAGAGAAAGTTGTAAGCAGTGAATATGAGCAAATGAAAATGTTGTTTATTTTTATGAATACATGTAGCTGAAATCTTTTAACTGAACTGACCCCCAAAAAGAAAAGCATGAAAACCTGCTTTTATCAAAGCTGAACAGGTCAGACCTTCAAGACCTGTTGTCCAGACCAGCCCCTGTGTTGTGGCACTGCTGTGTTAATGTAAGGATGCAGGTATTGTCTGTGCATTTCGGTATTTGCATAGGGTCCTGCTGTTCACTTCTCCACCGGCATCTACTCAGCTCCAACCTGAGCCTTCTTCTGAATGGAGATACTCTGATGCCCTTTGGCATGGGGATGGATACAAAAGTTTGTCCACCAGAAGAAAGAATATCACTGGAGATCGTGCTGACATCCCCAAACTCGCTTGCTTGAGTTAACAGCAGTGTAGCCATGGCAACATGGATCTCTCTTTAAATTTGTCATCTGAGGATTTACCCAGCATCTCAGGCAAGCTTTGAGGCTGATCTTCACGTTGGCACTCAGTACACCATCGTCAGTATCTGCGAAGCTATCTGGGAGGCAGTTAGACATATCTGCACAACCTGCTGGTGTGGTTGGGAGTACAATGTTACGATGCTCCATTTCTTATAACATAGGAACAGAGAAGGCAGAATGAGATGCCTTCCCCAGTGAAACACACAGATGTATTTTGTTATTGGTTTTATCTTGTGAGAATTGTAAATCTGGAATCCATTTAGTATTGCATAGAAACCTTTTCAATGACAAGTGGAAAGCACAGTGTTACCATAGCCCATTGTCCATGTTTTCCCTATAAACAATTGGAGCTGATAGTTGGAAAATGATGGGATTCATATGTCTCTTCAAAGAGAGCAGAGCCTTGTGAATGCTGAAAACATAACCTGGGTCTCTGGTCTGCAAACTGTCAACTCCAACTCGGGAAAGAAGTTCCCAGGCTCTATTAATGTATGGAAGAAGACATCTCTGGAGAAGGAAGACCTCAAACTACAATAGTGAATGACGTTCCTTTGCTACGCCGTTAAAAGAAGCGTGACCAGCCAGCTGAGGGAAGGTGATTCTCACCCTTTACTCCACTCTCGTGACACCCCACCTGGAGAACTGCATCCAGCTCTGGGCCCACCAACACAAAAAGAAAATGGACCTGGTGGAGCAAGTCCAGAGGAGGCCACGAAGATGATCTGAGGGCTGGAGCACCTCCCCTATGAAGACAGACTGAGAGAGTTGGGGTTGTTCAGCCTGGAGAAGAGAAGGCTCTGGGAGGCCTTCTAGCAGCCTTCTAGTACCTAAACGAGGCCTGCGAGAAATCTGGAGGGGGGCTTTTGACAAGGGCATGATAGGACAAGGGGTGATGGCTTTAAACTGAAAGAGGGGACATTTATCTTAGATCTAAGGAAGAAATTCTTCCCCATGAGGGTGGTGAGGCCCTGGCACAGAATGCCCTGAGAAGCTGTGGGTGCCCCATCCCTGGAAGGGTTCAAGGCCAGGTTGGACAGGGCTCTGAGCAACCGGGTCTGGTGGGGAGTTCTAAGTGCCCCCACCCATGGCAGGGCAGTTAGAACTGGATGATCTTTAAGGTCCCTTCCAACCCAAAGCATTCTATGACAATTCTGTGATTCTATGCTGGCTGGTCTCCATCTCATGTGTGTGAGAACTGAAGCCCCTCTTTTAAGTGACATTCCTCAGAAGAGATCACGATGCTGGATCATCACTTAGGCAGTGATAATCTCAAACTGTGCTGTAAGTAGTTT
Organism: Podiceps cristatus; assembly: GCA_000699545.1. Taxonomy (NCBI): domain Eukaryota; kingdom Metazoa; phylum Chordata; class Aves; order Podicipediformes; family Podicipedidae; genus Podiceps; species Podiceps cristatus. The sequence continues at coordinate 26,321 of KL257034.1, forward strand.
GGGATGCTATTTTATTAGACCGAACTGCGCTGCCACCCAGCCTAGAGACAGCTGAGGTTTCGGACCATGTTCTGATTTCAGGACATACTCAATGGTTCAATAATGCCTCCATTTGTTGCACAGATTCTGCAGTGGAGAGCTCTGTGAGAACAGAAACAAGAAATTTCTTGGCACTAAAAATCCTGCTGCATGGAAATCAAAATCCCAGTGCCAGAGGTTTACTTTACTGTAAATAGCTGATGAATAAGCCTAAAATGTAGAGGGATTTCAACTAATTATTTGGGATTTATGCAGGAATTACTGGATAAGGTTCTCTCACTTGTGTTACAGTCAAACAAGATAATCATAATAGTCCATTCTGGGCTTTAAAATTATAGACTTCAAAGATATCCATGGGCCAATTATCAGGCAGATAGGTAAATACAAATTCAACGTGTATGTCTGTTATTGTCCAGCTTGAGGTTGTATTGCTCTGTGAGGTTATAGGTCTCCAGACTCACTTTTCCTCACCCTGCAGCTACTGATGAAGCCCGTCTCAAGAGATGCAAGGTCAAGAAAGGGGGTCACCATCCAACTGAGTCATGTTTTTACATTTCCTGTAAAATACATACAGTTAGAATAATAGCATGGAAAATATCTTGTTTCTGTTTTATTAGATTTACTAAGCCCACCAAGTATTGAGATGACATATTTTAGACTTCACAGTTCTGAAACCAATGTGCTGCTTCTGAACTCTAGCTAAGAGCTCTGCAGTCCAACAGATACGTTATCCATAATGCCCGATTGCTTCGTTATAACCATAGAATTCAGTGACTAATTTCTTAGGTACATTTTGTATTGAGACATAGAGTGGGCTGAACATTTTTTCCAGGGGTTATGAAAAAAATAATTAGGGGGTTGTTTGTTTGGTTGGTTGGTTTTTAATTAGTTCTAAAATGATCTTGCAGAAAATAAGACACTTGTAAATGTTTTAGGTTTTGATTAAACTGCATCAAGGAAACATCTTTCTCCTACAGCTGTTTTGATCCTCTGGTCCTTACTTATGCAAACTGACAGAGAAATCAAAGCTACAGGTTTCACCACTCTATAACATTTATGAAGCTGCTTTCTGTTCCCAACAGTCCCATGCCACCCTGCGAGGTTAGGAGCATTACCTCCTGAAGTGACATAGCATGCGTGAAAGAAAACCACGACAAAGAACTGCATGGAGCAACTGATAAGGAGGTGTCAGCAGCAAAGATGGATTTCAAGGGCTTGGATTTGGTGTTCAGCTTTGGTCTCATCTCTACTCTGAAGAAAAATAATTCAATATCAGAAATGCTTGTAGACTCTGAAAACATTTTGAGATATAATTCATCGCGTAATGATTTCGCTAGATATTGTCTGAGGATTATTTTTCTTTCAGTGTATTACTGAAAGTAGTATCAGCAGCTTTAATGGTAGTACAATATATTATGTTTTGCACTGAAAATTCTAAAATTGTTCTCAGACACCAACCTGGCAGGTTTCAACTGAATGGTATAAATGATTGTAGCTCTCAAAGTTCACTTCTTTGATTGTCTTCTGCACATTGGGTAATACAAATTATGTGTACAGAAGGCTGAATGCAAAATGGCATGTATTCTTAAAAGGCATGAATCTGACTAAAACTTTTGACATTCACAGTTTACTAGTGAACTAGTGAAATTAAGAAGTTAAATGTATTTTCATTATGATATTTCACCTTGTAGCCAGTGCTGGACAATCACAGAATCACAGAATCACAGAATGCTCTGGGTTGGAAGGGACCCCAAGGATCAGAGTTCCAACCCCCCTGCCATAGGCAGGGACACCAAGCTCCAGACCTGGACCTACATGAGGTTGGCCAGGGCCCAACCAAGCTGAGAATGACACGAAGTAGGAAGCTACGTAAAGGTTCTTATGATACTTTTATCTGTAATTACTTTGAAATTTAAAGATCGAGCCACAGAACATACAAGTTAAAACCAATGATGGCTTCTTTTACTGAAGCAAAAAATAATGTATTGCCTTCCCTGATGTGTCGGAATGGCATTTTGTGCATCGGCAACAGAAAAAAGAAGGGGAAGACAAATAAAAGAAAAAATAGAAGCCCTGGGATAAGAATAAATCTCAGAATAAAATTCTGGTAACATAATAAATTCATGTTATATGGGTTAGTCCCCTTGACTTGAGATGCCGAAGTGCAGTACCGCTTTCTCTCTGTCCCAACCCATCCTAAACGAGCCTGCGGTTGGTGGGAGCTGCAGGTCTTACCGCTGTTCTCTCTGCGGGCCCCAAATTAGCATCATTTCTTCAATCCTGGATTTCACACAGTGATTACTCTTGATAACAAAATGGGTATAATGGATTGACACCCTCATTTTTGCTCTCATACGTCTCTCTATTAACTGTGATACACAGCAGGGAGATTTTAAAAATTAAGCACTCTTTAGTAACTAGAATATTAAATAATTCTAATCATACTCTTTATATGTGATTATTTTCGCTAATTCCTCCTTTTTTTTTTTTTTTTTTTTTTTTTTTTTTCTTTTTTCCCACTAAGACTACTAATTTCCAGATTTGAACTGATTCTGGACCAGACCCAAATTATTTAGAGTATTTGCTACAGCATTTTCTTTTTTTCTCAAAGTTACTGTTGATGTTGCTTTCACGTATTGTTATTTTATAAAATGCTACCTTTTAAATCTCTTGGCTACAGTTTGGTACTGGGTAATGGCAGCACAATGACTGCCTCAAACAGTGAGGTCAACTTCAGATCAACAGAAATATAGCGGCTTAAGCCAGCCCCAGACAAATTCTGGGGCTTCTGCTCCTACCTCTATGCTAGAAAAAAAGTATAAACTGAAAAGATTTTCTATCGCCACTTATTCCTTGAGTCATTTGTCGAGGCTGACAAAGATAACACTAACTCTGTAGTGTTGTGAAGCAATATATTGTTTTAAAGCAATAAACCCCACCCTGTGCAATAAAAATACTTTTACTCTTGTTATTTAATGTTTTTAATGACATATATCTTGTCCTTATGGGGTCTCATTGAATTCCTTTGTATATCCCAGGCCTCCCACTGCTTTTAGTGGGAGGCGCGGGTGTTATTTTACAGTAGTAAGGAATGGTACCTGACACAGGATTTGTGTTGATGCAGATGCACTCTGGTGCTACTTGGAGTGTAGAGGCAATTTTTTTGGACATCAGAAAAATTTCATCTCCTCAGTCAATACTTCCTGACATAGGAAGTTTGCTACTTTTCATAGCTGCTACACCAACCAAACAGCTAACCAACCAACCAACCACCCAACCAATCAACCATCGCGTGAGCAACCACATGCACAGCAAATCTTAATAGCGTATAGCAAGACCGTGAATGCCTGTTTCCCGCTTCAGCGGTTAGCACTTGCAACACTCTGAGCAAGGGGCTTCATTGCTTCTTGCTGCCTGAAGAGTGGTCGTATATGGGAGAACTGCAATAAACTCAGCCTCTCTCTTTTCTATTTTTACCAATAAATAATCGTGATGCTTCCACAAAAATTTCTATTTCTACGTGGTACTCAGAGCGTCCAGTACACACCAAAATTTCCCGTGTAAACTTTGGGGTTTATTGAAGAATTCACAATACAAGAAATATTTCTCGAACACCAACTCTCTTTCTGCTAATGGTTTAATGTGACATCCTTCACTAATTATCTCTTTAATGTGACAGATGAATGGCAAATGATTCTTTATGCATATTCAGAGCTCCTTGAATTATATTGGTTAGTCGTAATCGGCAGATAAGCCTCATGGCACGGCTTCTGTCCTTTACTGGCTAAAGACATTTGCTATTAAGGATTTTTACAAACACCTTTGATTCGTAGATTTGACAGTCACATTCACTTGATTTAAATGCCTTTTTTTTTTTTTTTTTTTTTTTTTTTTCCCCCTGGTATAAGTTTAACTGTTGTATAGCCTACATTTAAAGGAAGCAAATCCCATGTTAAAAGGACATTTGCTATAATTAACTTGTGTTTATGTAATGCGAACCACACTTTTGGATGGGCTTATCCAAAGCCCAACAAAATCATGAGAATGCATCTATTTAACAGCAGATTTGCTGTTCAGAACACCAGTCCTCCATGTTAGCTGCAAGATCAAGATACACTCATACTCATTTGGGTAAATTTTTCAGTATCACTTCTACCACACCCATGGCAAGCTTATTCAGGCTCTGTTTAGAGAATGAGGGTAAAGTTACCCTATAGAACAGATATTATGTTTTAGCTGAGGGCAACATGATGACTCCGTACCAATCTTGTAAGACCATGCACAGCTGTTTGTTTTATTAGTGTAGTTAATTTACGGTTCATTCGTAAACATTCAAGTTGCCTATTGCAAAGATAACAATAATGTTTACCAAAGTCTCCTTCATCACTTTCCAGCTGAATTAAAATTCTTATTTTAAAGTTTCATGCTACTTTATCCGTAGTAACTGACTTAGAGTAAGGTTTCTATTAGGGAAAAATTTAAACATGATGTTTAGTTTAATGTAAAGTTAAATTATGTTTTTACTGCATTACTATATATGGAAAAAGCATACATTACATCTGGCTATAACAACATCTGCCAGTTTTTTTTTTTTCTTTACATTTCCTGTCAGTACTGTGTCTAATATAAATATGGAATAGATAGATACACAGAAGGAGGGATTTTGGTGAATGATATTTGGACTCTAGTTGTCTGAGGTAAAAGTGGATTTCTGCAAATTTAAAATTGGTATTCCCTCCATATCTGAAGGACTATAGTCTTTGGTGGGATTTTTGGAGGAGAAGATGGTGTACATATTTTTATGTAATATAAACAAAAGAGTTTCCGTACAGTGCAAAACACGCAGAAAGGGCAAAAGCCCATGAAATGTCAGTATACTAGAGAAAACAGGGGGAAAAAAAAAAAGGAAAAAAAGAAAAATAAAAAGTAGAGGAATTTTGCAGGACTTAGAAGATTCCTTAGGAATTATTCAGAGTTTTAGATAAGAAGGTGTTGCAGAGGTGTGGCCATCTGGGAGTAGGATAGGCTGAGGTTACTTTTGACCATGATAAACTAGGGTCGAGATGATTGCAGTGGGAATTACCCAAAGGCAGCTGCCTAGTTAGTAAACAGCAAATGATTTTACATTATTTGTTCTGGTTCAGGCAGTCCTTTAAAAATACAATGTGTGAAACCAAAATACTGATAAAAAGCTATTTTCCATGGAAGTGATTTAAATCTTTGATGCAAAAAGACTCATAGTTTGAAATTAAAAATCCCTTTAGGAACGGTTGTAAGCTGCACCATTTTCAGGGGTTTTTGTTTGTTTGTTTGTTTTTATTTTATTAATTTTTTTTAAACCAGATCATGGACTCATCTTTGTTAAGAATTAAAGGTGTATCCAAATTCCCCAAAGTAAAATGTTGATTAAATCTTCCTGATGATTAGCGGCTTTGTTATTCCCCATCATCTGTGTTGTAAATTCAGCAAGCCTTTGGGATAGCAAATAATAGGCTTGCTTTAGCATCCTCTCCAAAACAACAGGACAACAAGGCAATTAAATCCCTACTTCTAGATTCTAGTTAGTTTACTAGATAGAATCTGAACTTCTTAGCATGTGATAAAAAGAATTAGTCTTTCTTGGGTAAACAGGTAAAGAGCTAAAAAGGACCCTAGATATAGATATTGTTACTAAATTCTCACATGTCATTTGACCACCAAAAAACGTGAGTTAAAATGAAAACCACAGTACAGCTACTAAAACACATGAAGGAAAAAAACCATAAATTCTACAGTCCCCTACACTAGATATTCCTCAAAATATAGCAACATATTGGAGAAAAAAAGACACTATTTTTTTTTTTTTTTTTTTCCTGCTGTCGTTGAAGTAGAAGGCTAGCTTAAAAAGAACAGTTTGCTTTTAAGGGGAAAAAATCAAGGCTTTTCCTTTAAAAGGCCACTGAACTCAGCAGCTCCATGTGTCCTTTGGAAAGCAGAGGAGAAAGTCGTCTTGTTGTAGCTGTTTAAACTCAAGGGTCAGATGACTGATAGAGTGCATTGTCTGGAGGCTTTCACAGTTCAGGTTAATGCTATCAAACCCTTTAATTACACCAATATACAGCTGATAAGAGGCCCTAATGGCCCTTTCATATCTGTATGGTAACTAGGACGTACACCATATATGGGTGTAAGATTGATACCTATATGGCTTCATTCTGATAACTTGACTTCCTGTCAAATGATGCATTGCAGAAGCTTCTTCCAGCTTCTCATCTCTTTTCCTTCAGTGTTTCACAGTGCTGAGAAAATTTCCAGATATTTAGTGACTATAAGCATGAAAATATAACAAAGATCTATGGGGAATTAAGGGAAAATCTTTTGTCAACATGTCTACCAGACTGCCTAATCTTTTGTTTCTTTTTTTCTGATTAGTTATGAACTGCAGTACTGAAACTAATATTTCTAATAATTTTAACAGAAACAAGTGGAGGTTGCCATACTGTACCATTAACTGTACTGTTAGAGGTCCAGAGAAACTTACAAAAGCACATTCAATATGTTATTTAGACTTATTTTCCCACCTTGGAAAAGCAGTGAAAAGAATATGTGCTGGACTAAAATATGCCCCATGACCATAAAGATAATAGCATCGTCTCCTACTTGGCATTCACAGGTTGTGCACTTGTAGGCAGGAGTGTTGCACCTTGGGTTGGAAGAACTGTGCCTTCTGATGGAGCAGGGAATTTCACTCACAGAGAGAAAAAACCGTGTACTTTGAAAAATGAAGATGCCTCTCTACATATCGCAGAGCCCACTTGTAGGTATGTGTTGTGGGGTTATAATGCTTTTGAAAGCAAAGAAAACCAGTTCTATAGGAAACACCAGTGGCACTTCCCATTGCATCTCACTCAAAAAACAAGTGTGGAAATGGCTTGTCCTGCACCTTCAGACTTCGGCCCATCAAAGCACATTTAGCCACTGGCTTTAATGGAGTTCCTTTCCTTTTCTTTCTTTAACAAGCAATATTGATGTCCTTAAAGTTAAATGTCTGCTGAAGTGCTCCCGTGGCTGGGGTCTTACAGAAGTGTAAAAGCAGACACGGCAAATTGAGTCGTTGCCCTTGTGCAAATGCAGCAATTCAGAGGAAATATCCCTGTAAAGATATGTGAAATGGAAGAACTCATCCCCTGCTGAATGATTGTAAGGCTTCTTGCTGGTTGGGGAAGTAGCATGCAAAGCTGCTGGCATGCACATGTAAAGTGAATTATTATTGTATTAAAATCTACTTTCCCCAAAACATTTGTTTCTCATCTGGCATCAAATAGAGTTTAATTGCAAGTTGTTTTATGTCATTTTCAAAAAGATGCACAGGAGGTTCCTAAACTTCCCATGTATACACATCTCATTATATCTCAGTAGGGTTCGTGTTTGTACCACCTGCTCACAATTGGGAACACTTACCCTAATGTCTCTGTAACAAATTTTAGCACTGGGCTCCTTTTGACAATGCAGTTGTAATCTTCATTACATGGTTATGTAAGGCATTTCCAGAGGGTTATGTTAAGAGGAGAAATATGTGAATTTCAATATTTTCTTTGATTTAAGAAAATACAGCCCAACAATTTTGCTATTTTTATCTAATGAGCAAGAGGAGCAAAGTTATCAGGTTCAAATCTGAATTACAGTTGGTTACCAGCTGTTTACAAAACTGAACAGTAGAAGCATAAAAAACTGGATTGTATATATGGATAAAATATCGGCTTTCATAGGCTGGCTGCCTCTTTCGTGAATAATATGAGAGGAGTATAGGCTTTGTATTTTTAGGACAGTTTTGGATACTATGCATGTTAATAATTCCAGGATTTATGTCTGTTTAGCCCATTTACTGTGTATTGCCAGGATTACTTGTTTGCCTGTGGGCCAGAATAGTGAGTTAAATCCCACATCAGGATTTGGGCTCCGATCCAACGCTAATATTGCAGTGTAATACTAGGAGAGCTGTGCCGTTAGAAGAACTGTGCCTTGGCTAAGATGTTGAACGAAGGTATCTCCAGCTTGGCTCTGATGGCCAACCAACTGGCAGTTAAGGACTTCCGAGCCCTTAGCAGGAGGACAGCAAGATGTCTTTCCGGATTTGTGGACAGAAATCAGATTGACGGGACCCCCTGCAGCATTAATTTTGTTTCATACACACCGAACACAGAAGCTGTGTGGTGGAAAAATATAGCATTATAGTGCAACCAAAGCTTATACTGTAATGCACTTGTGTACGTTGATGATGAACATGACACTTCTCTTTCTCCCTCTTCCAGTTTTTCACCATAGGGAACCTGCCTGTGGGTATTTCCCTCCGTTCCCCTTCCCAAATCCAGGGATGTAGCAGTTCCATAGAGGGGCGAGCGCTGAATGCAGACCAGTTTCTGGGATGTGTCTATACAGAGCGCGCAGGCTCTGCCTGCTCTCCACCCTGGTGTTCCAGCACAGCGTCTGCTCAGAGACATTTATCTGTCCAGAGCATGATCTGGACCTGTTTGCTTTTGTTTTCCCTCCCCAGCTAGAGCACCCAGGCCGTAGCTGTGCTTTCCCATTGCAGCCTGTAGTGTTGCTGCTACTGCTCTGGTGGCAGCAGAGGTCTGGCCTTTGATGAGCATATTCGTGTGCAGTTATTCTTTTGATAGGCTGCCCAAATTTTCTTGAGGAAGACAAACCACAACAGATATTTATATCTCAGATATTTATATCTGGGACAAAGGCTCTTCTCCAGCCCAGAGGCTTTCTCCTTGCCAAACTCCAAACGCTTGTTTCCAAAAGAGGTGTTAAAACTTCTCAAACTTCTCAGGAAAGCTTTCAAGTATCTTTCATAATGGGAAGCATTAAACAACAGAAGTGCAGGAGCTGGGACTGGCTGCCCCAATAGCAAACCCATTAGTCACCAGCTTGTCCCAGACAGAGCACTCCTCTGTCTCCAAACAAAAGAGTCCTATGGAAAGTCTCAAAAATTACTGTGGAAAGGAAATGCATTACCCATGTTCATACCTTGGAGAAACTGAAATAAACTTGTAGGGTAACGTTATATTTTATTTATTTTGTAGGTGATGCAATTCTCTGAGTTGCTTTGTGGATGTTTCAAATATTTCGTCGGTCAGTAGCATGGTTTTGAAATAGAGTTGCATCCTGGAGCAGCTCCCTTGCAGACCAAGTAAGTAGCATGGTTTTGAAATAGGGTTGCATCCTGGAGCAGCTCCCTTGCAGACCACTCCTAAGGCTGATGCGGTCCTCTGGGATTGCCATGGCAGCTATGGAGTCGTTTGCACTGAATCAGAAATATTTGTGCAGTTTTGATGGGTTTTCGGCACACTGTAGCAACTCAAAATGAGAGCTTCCAATCCATCTTTCTCCACACAGCCATCAACTGCTTCATGAGCTGATTTACAAACTGGTGCTGCGCCCTGTCCGGAAATCCTCTCTCACAAGGTCTTTAGGCTGATTTAGGCTTTTCTTCAACTTTACTGGGCAGCTCTACCTTTAACATAAAATCGTGTAGTCCTGCTAAGAGAAAACATTTTGGGTCATCACTATTAGAGAGAAAAAAAATATTAACCAAAGACCTCTGAAATTAGTTTATACTTCTCTGTGTCATGTTATCAGTCCTCCTTTATACTGTCACCAGAGTTATCTGCATGGCCCATGCATTTGGTTTTTTCCCTCCCCCCACCCCCACTTGATACCAGAGCTGTTACCTATCACCCTTCCTCAAGTGAGGAGTAAGTGGCTCCTGCTCCGCGACCAGCTGGCAGGGATCAGAAGAGAAATGCAATAGTCCTCTGAGTGGAAACTATTCGGGTCATCCCACCTCTGAGGTGCTGTTTGAATTAAAGTTGTATGTTCACTGTCATGTGTAAAAATCCTTGGTGACATAAGAGAAACATATTGTTAATTAATTGCAGTCTGAAACACATGTCAATCAAATGCGTTTGCGGCTAGTAATCTTCGTGCTAATCACTTTCTCAAACAACACCCTGGTCCATCTGAATTATGTCTAAATTAATCTAAGCAAATCTGTACATCTTCTTTTAACCTAAAGTAGTAGTAGCCTGTGTTCGTCTCTACGCAGACAAACTGTCTTAGACAACTAAAGGATCATTTGAGATTTTTCATTAACTAAATCAAAGTGCACGGCTTTGAAAAAGTGTGAATAACTTCTTACCAACATTGATTTTTAAAGTTTCATGAATCTTTGCACATATCTGGATCATATAAATCAGCATTAGACGGAGTGATCCTTACAGTACCCCTCATCTGAAAAGACAGAGGAAGTTTTTAATATTACAAGAAAAAGCTTATGTTGGTGGTTACAGAAATGGGTACTGGAGAACTTTCAGAATAATGATTTTCGTTGTTCTGTGAGGTCTGATATATAGAAATTCTGGATTTCCAAAATTAATCTTCTGGCTGTTAATGGTTCACCCATAACTAACAGCATGGGTCCAAAATGAACTGTGAATAAGCCACTGGCCAAAGTGCAAGTTCTTAGCTAGTCTTTACTAATGCCAAAAAAACCTGTTGAGGCTTAGCCCTGAAATAAATAAAAATAATTGTTGTAAGGGCACAGACTTGACGATTTGCCGAGAAACATATAGATAAGTTACCTGGACATGATTCCCAACATTAATTTAGGTAAATAAATGTAGTGCTTCACTGGAGCTGAGCTGCAAATTTTTCTGTATAGGTGATCTATACCCCACGATTTCTGCTGTTAAACCCTCCCTTTTATGAAAGTGTCTCGTAGACAATACAATTCCTAAAGAATGACTGAAAAGCGACCTCTGCATCTATGAAAAGTAAAACTAGGCAAATCCTATCTCTTTAAAAATAGTAAATATAGCAAAGAGAATACAGCATTTGGGGCAGAGATTTCTTTAGCTTTTTGATTATAACTATGGATCAAGCCCAGTCAACCTAGGATGTGGGCTCCTTCTCTGGGTCTAGACGGGCTCATGGACTTACAAATTAATTTCTGAAGACACCAGGCTCAGCATTCATCTGAAGTTAAATATTCTTTATTTGAGGATCTAGTTTATCTGAACTAGAAAAACAAATTGTATTTGACTTCAGGACCAATATGGCAGAAATCCCAGAGCTCTCCACCCATATGGTAGGAACATATGTGTTCACTCCAGCTACACTCCCTTATTCTGACTCTACTCGGAAACAACTCCCTTTTCCCCATTCGGTCTCTCCAGGACTGAGCCAAAGCCTATTAAAGTCTTTAGCAATGTTTTCACTGATTTCAACAAGCTCTGGATGGTGCCTTCCAGCTTCCAGTCGTTTCTGTCATCATCGCTATAATGACCAGCAGCAGCCTGATATTTGTCCCATTGACATCCTCAGGAGATGGTTATTCCAACTTGTCAAGATGAACAAAAACGGATTTCTAGACTGCTTTTCAACTTACAGACCTTCTTGTTCATGATATCAAATACTGGCAGTGGGTTCATTTGTTTGAAAATCCCGATGTGTTTTTGGCTGAACTCCTTCCCTGTGTGCATCAAGTGATGCAAGTGGGGAAGGATTCTCCACAGGTATAGAGGAATGGCACAGGCTGGCTGGGATGGCAATGGCTGCGTATGCTAACACAGCGCACTGTGCAGCAGCGGTCTCCTAATTTCTGGCTCCCTCCGTGTCTATATGCAGTAGGAGAATTGCTACAGGACAGGTCCTGCAAAGTAATAGCTCAAAACGCCCTCACTCAGATCTCCTAATAGTGACTGAAGATGCCATTGCAGATGTCGTAGACCATGTAGAGTGAAGAGTTTCTGCAGCTGGAGGAGGACAGTTAGGGAACACCCATTCCTGGTCCTAGAAACCTCGGTTATGGGTTCAGCATCAAGAGCTTCTGCACGAACTCAGCATCCTTGCTGGGCTGTGCAGGGCTATACTGTTCTTAGTGAGCAGTCTTCCTTTGCACACAGAGAAGAGGATTTCGTCCATACTTTGCGTCTAGACTTTGGAGTTGGAAGTCAATACGCTCTGACAAATTAGCAGGTGAAACATTTTGCTAAGTGATGTACTCAAAGGTAATGAACTCTTTTTTTTTTTTTTTTTTTTTTCCTGTTTAAACAGGTGATCCCAGTGAGTCTTCCTCCACAGTCCTTTCCAATGATGTAGTACTTAGTCCTAACACAAAAACAAACCCAGAAATTTGATCCTTCTCCATAAGTGTCTTCCTGGTTCTCTAACATAGTGATTTTTCCTCTTTTCTCTGCACAGACTGTTCAACTAGTCCAGCTCACTTTTACCTCGCTAGCAGGAAGCTGAGTGGCAGCTGCATGGCAAGTGTTGGTTAGCAATGCTAAGTTACTGAGGCAGCTCGCAAAACCACACTGCAACAAGAGGAAACTTCCCTATAGCATTTACTGTAATGTTGTTAGAGCGGTTTCTCTTTCCAGAGGAAAAGGGATGGAATCTGCAAATGTGATTAAAAATACTTTTTTCCATGCTGTGTATTTCAAAGATTTGGTACCTGGGCTTTGGATTTCTCTTTTTTAATAAAAAGCATAATATTTCCATAACTCACATTTGGAATCATTCCTGGGTTTTGGAAGCAAATTATTAAAATTGAGCATATGGAGGTCTTAAAGTAGAACCTTATGGGAGGGGGGGGAAAAACAGTTGATCAAGACTATTTTGTAGCATCTTAAACTAAAATAAAATGTTACAACATCCTGGTGAAATAAGATTTGTTCTCTGTGGAGCTCTTTTCCATCCTCCATTTTCAAGTTTATTTCACAAAGTAAGCTGAAGATTACGTTGGAACCAAATTCTACCACCTTCAAACAAGCATTTTCACGTCATTTTCAACTTTTTATGTTTTCACTATATTACTTTAGAGGGTGGAAGATTTAGCTTTTTTTGCATGATGTTCAGAGAAGCCTACAGTGATAGTGATATATTAAAATTTATATATATAATTATTTTTTACTCTTTTGCTTTCCCATAAGACCAAGGACATGGTGTTGGACATCAATAAGCCAAACAACCTGCTGCGCAGATCTCAGCCCATAAGCAAGAGCTATTAATTTTAAGTGCTGTGAGCTTGGACCACTATAAAGGATTATATGCTAGGCGTCAGGTCCAGTTCCTCTAGCTATTTAGGCATGCTCAGGTCCCAGTGCGCTCTGAAGATAACTGCATTACAAATGCTTCCTCTAAGCATATGTTCTAGTTTTTTTTCTTGCAAGCTGTGAACATGCACTGATCAAATGCTGTGTGATAGTATCAATATTGCTAAGCACAGGCAACAAAACAATAGCCTCCAAGGTCTGAATAAACACTCTCCTCTCCCGCAAGCCCAGTTTATGCTCAGTCTGAGTCTTCCATGTAAATGTTAATTGCCTTCATTGCAACTTTGTCTGCTCCAAGTCCGCAGCTTCAAATTCACCATAATATTCTCAATATAGCTTGTTTCATCTGCCCTTAGTAGGATCACATATCAAATATGAGTAGTGCTTGCAATGACTAAAGATTCTGAGGGAAAAAAAAAAAAAAAAGGAAAGGCTATGTATATTGGCAGTAGGTTAACAAACTTTGGCCTTTAAAGTCCTGTTTTTTGTCGACATGCAGATTCTTAGATGGCGTATCACACCTAAGTCCCTTGAGTTAGCACCCACTGTGTCAGTGCTCCTGAGGTATGATGGACAACTTTGTGCTCCACTGCTACAATCAGACTAATGTGCCAAAAAATCTCTATGAGAGACAGAAACGCTGCAGGCTACAGCGCTAAGTTGCTTCTAATAAGTCTGACTCCTTTGACCTCATTGGATCTAGAGAAACTTGGATGAACAGAAAACCTAGATGATTTCTCAAAACCCCTCCATATTCTGTTAAAGAGAGGAGAGTCCTGAATTCATTGTCCACTCTGATTTCCATGTGTAGTCCATCTCTGCTTAAAGAGTACAGGGAGAAGCCTCTAGCGTGGTTTAAGTGAGCATTTATTTTATTGGTAACAATTGCAACATGTGTTCCAGTCATACATTTCTCACCTCTTTAACAGAAAGTCTTGTATGAAAGAAAAAAGGAAATTGGCAGATTAGTATGTCAGTATTTGATTATTCACCTATGCTCATTTATGTAACTGAGTCAAGTCTTTGCAGCGTTTTTAAGGGTTCAGTTGTCAGTTACACAACTGTCAGTATGTAAGCCTTGGTTAAACTTACGTTATGAATTTGTAATCCTGTGAATAATCAGATGTGCACATACATTTGTGTTGTAGGACATAAATGCAATTCCCTCCCCTCCCCAACAGTTCTTTGTGACATCTTTCCAATTTTAATTGATATCACAGCAATCAAAGAAAGACCACAGTGAATCAGCAGTGTTGACAATGTGCCAGGGTGTTTAGAAAATAGGCATAGCTAGGGAAGAAGAACATGTCAAAATACATTTTGAACATATTGGAATATGTTATGAAATAAAATGTGTTTACCTTTTTGAATGACGGTGTTGGGTAGTGCTGGCGACGCTGAGGAGGAGGAGGGGGTGGGTGATGGAGCCCTAGAACTGGACCACGTTCCTGTTTTGTTATGCAAGGTACAAATACGCAGAGAAGGAATATGACACTATATGACAAATCGCTTCTCTAATTCATTGGACTTGTCAAACAAATTAACTTCAGTAAATCTACTCTGGTGGTAGTGGTGGTGGGAACATTAGTACGATCAAAATGCTGGTGGCTGCTTAAGTTCTGCCATCACATAGTTTAACCAGGCTTAGACAAGTTTAGACATCCGAGTGCTAAAAATACAGGAAGATAGTAACATCTGCTGTAAAGCAAAACACGTGATGATGTTACCACTGGTAGCAATGAACTAAGACATTTGGCATGGTGAGAGAAAAGGCATCCGAAGCCCACATTTAAACATCTGAATGCAAAAGCAAAGGAAGTCCCCCTCCCTCCAAAAACTGAAATATCCCAGAAACTGATGAAGGGAGTGAAGTCCTGAGATACTTCTGGAAGAAATGCAGTTATAACATTTTTTCTCCACCTGTAAGGAGCCACCACAGCAATTGCTGCTCGATTTTAGGCATTCTCATTTGACATGAACCACTTGTCATACTTTCTACTGATCTGCATCAAGGGTTGATATTTACCATCAGCAATAAAACAGAAGGGAAAAGTTCATACAGTTCTTGTGTTTCAGGTCCTCCTTAAATACCCAGCAATGTCAGCCATTTTATAGCCTAGATAGTCTTTTCCTACACTGAGTAAGTATTAAAAACATCTCTTAAACTTTCTGTTATTTTCTGCAATTTTCTTGCAGCTTCCTCATGCATTCATTGGCATAATTTGTCTAGACTGAGTCTGGTTTTAAGAGCTCTTAGCCTTTTAATAAACTTTTGTCTTGTTATTGTCCCATCTCCTTAATTCATCATCTGTTATATTCCGTAATCTGATCCCCGATTTGGAGACATGAACACATTGGAATACATACACTGTCTAACTGGTTGAAAATAGATATGCTAAATAAAACCCATTATTTCTGTAAACAGTGATACATGCTATTACTTCTCACTGTCTCTTTGTCACAGCTATGTTACAGCCATTGTCATTTTTTTTTTTCTTGCTGTTCTATTTATATAGCTAATGGAAATTATTATATTTTAAAATATTTTGACATTAACATCAGTTTCAGGTATTTTTCACATGATTTTCTCCCATATCTTGATCCATAGTTTCTTGATAGGGTGTCGTGGGCTTTGGCAAGACACGCAGATCATTCGTATCCGTATGCCCATTTCTGCACGTCAAAACCGTACAGAGCTGCTTGACGAGACGGGCAGCATCTGCTGAAGAGAGGAAAAGGTCTGGAGCAACAAGGGCAGCGTGGAGGACAGGCTGTTGCTTCGCTGGCTGAGCTCTCCTGCCACACTCATTTGGGTCTGGCTCAGAAACTTGCCTCTCACTTTCACGGGAATTAATAGAGTTGTCTGCCTGCATTATGAGTGCTTCTAAGTAATGCCCCAGAGGTGAGTGTGGTATATAAGCTTGCAAAAGAATGCTTAATACCGGTTTATTGCACACCTCTACGACCCCAGAAGTCATACTTGGAAGCCACCAGCTTCTTTCATCCCAGCTGGGAACACAGAAGGTGAATCTCGCTCTTGCAGTATCAGACATACCGTATACCAACTGTTGTTTTCCTGGAACGAAAATCGAGCGTGCACCTTCTCACAGACTTAAATACAAATCTCTTTGTTCACAATGAAAGGAAAAATATCAGTTTTGCTGTGGGAAACAGACCAAGGCAGGGGCGAAAAGGCAATGGATCGAGGGAAGAGTCAGCCCATTTTCAGCAACAGAGTAGGTTGCCGGGGCGGGGGGAGCATCCACAAAATTTGCTGTTACACATGTGAAAATCTTGACTGCTCCGTTTATCTCACTGAATTTGAATTTGGGCACAAATGACTGAAATCTGGGACTAAGTGGGGCAGTGGGGGGAATTAACCAGCACCGGTCTCTGTGGCGAACCCGCTCTGCCTCTGGCAGACCACTCAAGGCATTTAAATACTGGAGTACAAACAACCAAAATAAGTAACGGTATAATTATTTTAGACAAATTAAAAATATTGCTTTCCCCCTTAGAGCAGCCTGAAAATAGGACGATTCATTGGTTAAATTTTAATAGAACAATCAAAGAGCAGTTAATTCCCCAGCATGGGGTACCCTCGGTGGGCAATTACAGGGTTAGGAATGCTCCGTCTCTGCGCTGACCTGATTGGTGTAAAGTCCCTCGATGGTTTGAAATGTTTGTTAAATTGGCGATAGTCTGTCCTCGGATATACCCTATTAGCCAAAAATAATAGACAGTTTGGTTGCCAGTTTTAATGTTCATATGTTGCAATCAGCAGGGTGGTTTTTTTTTTTTTTTGTTTTTTTTTTTTTTTTCCTTTTTTTTTTCCTTTTTCCTTTTTATATCAGTGTTTTGGAGGTTAATCTCTGTTATCATCGTTTTAAACTCACTCTTATTCTTATCAGTTATATTTAGTGGCAGATTGCAAGCTTTCCTTATTATCTTGTTAAATCAGTAGGTGAAAGCCTTTCAAGGCATTTCTTTTTAAACATCTTTTATTAATGTTAATATGCCAGATGGGACAAATTAAAATGGTTCTGTTCTTCATGCTGCCACTACCCACAATTTTACCACATCATTTGCTGATTAAGGAAGCATATGAAAACGATAGGTACAGAACTCCTGTAATAAAAGTTCAGAAAATGATAGTATAGCCTTTCTGGAAAAATATTTTTTCAGTTAGTTTCATACATAAAAAAGATGTCATTTTTGTACATGCAGCAGCTTTGATTTTATCATAGCTGAGAAGTTCAAGATGCTTTGATCAGAACAGTGTGGCAGTGTACCTTTTCTGCGCCCATGTTGGGGTCAACAGAAAACTTCAACACCTTTGTCGTCACAGTAGCACCCGTTATTGGTGCTATTGCCCTGGTAATCTCCATGGGCTCTGTGGCATCACGTGTTGACGCTGGCATTCCCACGGACCACGCTGAAAATAAACCTCTCCATGGTCTCCTAGGCTGGGTTCCTAAGAAGGAAGTAAAAACGTTTTTGGAAGCCTTCAGTGTATGATTGAATGTTCCTCACAGGGTGGCCTCACCTAATTCTGTTGATTGATAAGGTACTTTGGGGACAAAACTCTTCGTGATATGTTTTTTTATTTTCCAGCCACAGATGAAAGCTTAGAGTCTCCCCAGAAATAATATTGCTACTTTTAATAACAGTGATAGTAAAACTTTTTACATAAACAAAATCAACACATAGATTAGCAGATATTGTCTCTTTGTTCTCCTGCCGAAATGTCTTTATGGGTTAACCGTTTCCCTTTTCTGATTTCAGTGAGGTGAGGCTTTTGCCACCAAGTGTCCTTTATCCCACTGGCAGAATGACAGAGCCCTTGCCTTTGTGCTTTTCACTATCGTAACTTCACCCAACTGCTTTTATGACGCAATGTGCAGAGACGCGGGGCTTCCTTAGTTTGCATGGAGAGCTTAAGAATTGCTTTTCATACTTCAGTGGTAGCTTTAGCTATGAGACCACAAAATTGGGCCTGATTATAGGAAAATCTGCGTGATACAGATGTTTGGGTATCCCCTGTCAATAGTCAGTTCATGATATTTCCTGCACTTGATCAAATTTTGCTTAGACTGAGGATAACTTGAGGAAACAACATTTTAAATGAACATATGCAAAGACTGTAGAGAAAAGAGCTCTTTCTATGAAGGGAGTGTGGATAGTGTCTAGGGATTAGCCCGTCATCTAATTTTACCATAAATCTACTTCTAATATTAAAAACAACTCAGTTTCTTTATCTCTCAGTACCAGCTAGAAGGATTTTAGTTTTCTCTATCCACTGCTACTTCAGGCTGCATACTGAATCTGATGTGCATGAAAATCACTTAGCATGAATATAATAGAAAATTAAAGTAGTGCTGAATTATACTTAGCTGCTAGAATTCAAGTAGGCAATGTTAGGATCTGCCCATTTAAAACATATCTGCATATTATAAATTGCTGTAAACAATTTGTATTTTTATAACAAAACATAGTGTTGTTTAACTTCTGTTCTGGCAATTTCAGGGCTGTTTTTCCCTGTAGTTTTCTCTGTGAGCAACAGTAGGAAAAAATAAAAACTGCTATACTTGTTATCACTGGAGCTAAATGATATATATATATATATATAAAAATGTGTATATATGTGTGTGTGTGTGCATGTGTGCATATATATATACACACACACACATAATTATATATATTGTATCCAGCGGCGTGCACCGTTCTTCTTTTAGATGGCAAGGGTTTGGGCTAAACATAGGGTGCAAACTGAGGTTGAAGGAAGCCACAGATATAACAGGATGGCTGGAGTTTTAAATAGGGGAGATGGCCACTGTGCAAGATTCTGTGTTTGCCACATGCTTCAGGACTGCAGAAGGAAGCACAGAGAGCGGACGAGAAAAGCAAAAGGCCCAGTCCTTGGAATGCCTCTCATACTTTCTAAGATGCTGTTAGCCGCAGAACATCATGGTCTTCTCCGTCTTGTAAGATGGAAGAAGGAGAACTGAAGGGGAAATAAGCATTGATATTGTTTATCCCAGTGAATTTTTCAGAGCAGACTCTGTACCATTACTGAATAGAGAACAGAGTAATAGAACTGCTCTGAAAGACATAGAAATGTCTTTCTTTAGTATTTCCCAATAAATAGTTTCCCCCAAAATGTTTCTTTCGATATCCGGGAAAAGCTTCCTTTCTGAATTTCTTTTTACTCTTTTCTTTACACAGTCATTTGATTCCATAAGAATCAGGAGGAGAACTAGCAAAGTATCCCAAACTGATTTTTTTGTAGTGGTATGATCTGCACAAGTTTGGAAATGTTAACAATTACATGGGAATTCTTGTCAAACCCCACCAGTTCTGATTGATCCCAAAGCATTTACATGAGGAAAGGGAATTTCTAGATCTTGTGAAATCTGCTTGCCAGAGCCTGGTAAATAGTTTTAGATTTGACACTAGTTTATGCTTTGCTACAAGAGTCTGGAGATGTTACCATAAACTTCATTTTGTTAGGTACATTCAGGTACAATTTGGAAAGGAAAAAAAAAAAAAAGGGACATAAAACATATAACTTTTGATAGGCTGCTGATTTTATGTTACCATGAGCAGGTAATATAAGGATATGCATAATTTAACCTGCCTGTTTCATCACTAGAGTCCCAAAAATGACCTTGAAAGATGAGCTGTCAAATTTGTTTCTCCATATTATATTATCCAGATTATATGTAAAATATGAAAATGTTTCAGATGGAGTGCAGACCTCTTCTTTACATATCAGAATATTTGTATATCAAATAGACACAACATATGACACCATAAATAGACATGGCTGTATAGAGATTTCAGCTACACAGGACCACCATGACCACCTAATCTGCCCAGAGGTGATGGAGTTTCACCACAGAATCCATTCCCAAAGCATACAATAGACCTGGTGAATATCTTTCAAAATATATCCATTTTGACTTTGAAACACCACATGACAGTGAACATTTCATTTTTTGTACCTACAGTTAAATAACTGGAAAAAAATTACACATTTTCTACCCTGAACAGCTTTTAGCGATGAGAGTCTTGTCATGTCTTTGCTAGATTGAAAAACCCTTCCCGACATTTTTTTTACGGACTTTGCTCCGTAACCTTCTGTTTGTTAAGCTGGGTAGATTGAGCTTCTTTAGCCTTTCATTGCCAGGCAGGTTTACGTATGTTCATTTCTAAATGACAGCGGTGCAGAAATGAATGTTTCTTCTAGGAACCCTCCCACTGAGGCAGACACATCTCAAAATTCAGCGCCTCGGCGGCTTGACTGCTATGACAGTACAGATGACTTAGCTTGTTGCTGGCTGAGAAGATCTATCTTAATTAAGATAAAAATAGTAAATTGCCTAAATATTGAGCACATGTAGAAGAATATATAAGTCAATGACTAATACGTGCTTTTGAAAGCCTGGATAAATGTTTAAAATGTTTCTTCAATTAAAAACAGCACAAAGTCTTGAACCTATAAATAACATGACTAGGATGGGCCTTTGTTGTCTTTTCCTTGATTTTTCCTCTTGTTTTTCCATCTTTCTCCCCCCCCCCCCCACTGGTGGATCTGCTTTATTCAGCATGTTTTCTGGCAACCACAGTTACCAGATGCCCAGGACTGGGCTAGAGAGAAGATGGGCATTTGGGAAGGCACGGAGAGATGCTGCACAGGGTTGACTTACTGGAGACTTCTTGACTGCAAAGGCTCAACAAGGTAGACTGTCTCTACGAAGCGTCACTCCTGTGGGTTTGTATAGGAGATATATACTACCACAGGCCATAACATGAGGAACTTTGCTTTAAATCCTCTGGCTTTAAGGGCCTTGGGTAGTGCCTTTCTTCTGTTTAGCCCACCCCTCACCTTATGCATCACCAATATTAAAGGCAGACGGGTTTTCCAATGGTGTATGATTTAGCCAAATGCAAACCCTTATGAGCTTCTCAGTGCTATTCTAACACAAATGATAATAAAACAGGAAATTAGTGGGAGGAGGAAGAATAACCAGTGAGAGAAATTAGGGAGGTATATGGAGGTGGATGGAGTGGCGAGAGGAATTATTCTTACAAACATTCACCCTCTCTTGTCATTTTCACATGTCCACTAAAAATATATCAGACAAATTGCTTCTAAATGTACTTGGAAGTGTGTGCGGGGAAAACAGGCTTGCACTTTTAAGTAGCATATCACTTTCAAGCTTGTGAAACTGTTAGCTTCACAGCATGGCAGAGTCGTTTCCCTTATGCATAAATCCCACCGATGTATTGACGAGGTATCCAGAGCTTACACCTAGGAGGTGAACGGAATCTTATCTACTTTTTTTTTTTTTTTTTTTTTTGTGCAGGAGCTCACCAAAAATGTAAGAATATCAGAATATTTTCCCGTCTTCTTTGCTGGATGCATGCAAGGATAACCAAAGCATTGCCCTTAGTGTTTGTGATGACACAGTCGTTCTGCAAGCAACATGCTGTCTAAAGCTGTGTGCATTTTTTTCCAGTTTCGGTTCACACAATCATGAGTTTCATTTTGAGTTTCATATGAACTAAGAAACTCAAAGCAAAACTCAGCTGGAACACTCTTTTCTTGGTTTATGGTGGAAGGTATGCAAAAACAGAGACAGACATCATTTCCACTCAAAACTAACTTGTTCCAGGTTTGAAATAAATTTAGCTTGGATCAAAATTTAGCACTCAGGTTTGATATAGCTTTTCAGTGAATCTAATTTGATCTTCCTGATTTTTTTTTTTTTTTTTTTGTTTAGCTGAGGGTACTCAATTGATGACCTGGTAACATCCATATAAGGCTAAAGTTCAGTTGCATACCTTCACAATATATCTCTAATATGGCTATGAAGAAAAAAAAATAGATATGTGAGAGAATTTTTTTTGTACGTGGAGAAAAAACATGTCTATTTTAAAGGTATTGGCTCTAACTTGTTTTATTCACTTTGAGGAACTGGGCTTTTTCCTTTGTTCTGACCTCTGATCCACGAGGTACTTAATCTCCATATGCAGAAAATCCAGAAGGAACACCAAATTTCATCAGCTCATTGTGCAAACGGGGTTTTGAAGCCATGATTGTGGCATGAATCACTGTTGTGCTGCCAGCCTTCAGGATTCATGTGGTAAAAATGGAACAAAAGATTTCTCTGCTACTGCTACCTTGATAAATTTGAAAAGCTGCCTAATTGTTTTATTGCTCACTGCACTGAATGTAAGAGAAAGTAATTACATTAGCTGGGCATAATATATATCCTAAACACCAGTATACTCCAGCTTGCACTGCTACAAACACTAATTAAGGGACTGCTAGCATTTGTATATTAACGTGCTATTTACAGGAGCATATAATGCAACATTCAAACTTTACTCTTCACTGAAACTGGTATTCGAGGTTTCAGCTAGGAAGAAATTCTCTTCAGTATTTTTTTTCCAGCAATATTTTTTCCTTCACTACTACTTTATGGAAATTGTAAAAATTTTTAAAATATAGTATTACTACTCTGGATTCTGATCTAAATCTCAGTGCTCTCAGTGGAATTACTCTCGTTTTACACCAATGTAAAATTCAATGAGAAACAAAATCGAGGCCATCGTATGTGTGCATAGGGGCCAAGCAGAGAGTTTAACTGGGGAATAAAAACAACTTATAACATAGCTTTAATTGTGATGTAAACACAGAAAAAAAGCCCTAAAACCAGAGGCTGATGCATTTATGGCTTCCTGATTGCCATCACTTTTTCTAGCTTTTCTCATTCCTCCAATTAGTTGGATTCTTATATACAAAAGCCTTTAAGGAGCACTTTTCATAGCTGCACCTCAGCTTGCTTTTAAGTACAAAACCAAATCAAAATTATCGAATAACCAATATTCAAAAGTCAGATTCAAAGGCAAATAATAAAAAGAATGGTTTTTTCCTTTACTGTGTTCTTGGGACAAGATCAAAGTTGATGTGTTTCTATGGAAATTTTCTGTTTTCAGTTAATGTTTCCTCTCTTCCCTAAATTATTTTAACAACTCTGAAATATCTGAGCGATATTAGGCAGCACACAGAGCAATGCTGAATTTCCAGAGGGAAGAGTATTTCATCAAGGTCAGGTAAAGAATCCCATACTAAAGGCTTATCCTGAAGAGCTTTGGCCCTGACAGTACAGCATTGAAACAGAATTATAGCTCTATGGAAACGAAGACTATCTAGTTGTAATAGCTTACAAAGAGAGCTTGAAGCTCTGGTGGTAATATCTTCAAGATGAGTCTGGGTCTGCTAACAGCCTGAAGCAGTAGCCTCTGAGAGAGGTCTATTGCCCAATGTCTTCTCAGCCCCAACTACATCCAGTATCTCAGCAATGACTGAGAACATTCACCCTTTCAAGATTATAATATTTTGCTTTTATACTGTATCAGTTAAGTAAAAAACCAAAACCAAACACAGACAACAAAAAAATCAATAGCTACCCCCCCAAAAAAAAAAACCAAAACCAAACCAAGCAACCCAAAAACCACCACCACCAACAAAGAAACCCCACAACCAACAGAAAACCAGGCTGTGCTCATAGGTCTTGTGACAACTCTGCCAGTGAGGAGAGCTGCATTCAGAGACCCGAATCCCAAGCTGGCAAAGGCTTGAAGTCTGTGGGAGCAGTGAATTGAGTATCTGACAGAAAGTGCACTCCTCTAGCATGATTTCGCCAACAATTGGAGCAGATTGGCAGAACGAGCCAAGCAGAATCAGGCAGATCCTCTGGGTGCACAGGTACACGTGTATTAGAATGACAGGCTCCAATAAACCCTAAATAATCAATATCCATTAATCTTTAATTATCTCATCCTGCTGGTATAGTAAGAGAGATATATCAAGAAACTGCCTTCCACATGCGTTCATTAAGAATTCAAAGATTTAGTAGCTGGTGGTGATGTTAGGATAATTAGCAGCAAAAAAATGGAAGAAATGTAGGTTGCTATAGCAACATGTTCATCATGATCTACAGCATAAACACCCAGATTAATTTACAAGATGCCAGGTAGATATCTGCTTGGCTGACTGGGGTATGCACAGACACCACCTTATTTGCTTTTATTAAGGCTTAATCATCAACATTAGAGCTTTCAAAGTACGTGTGCTATCACTGTCAATCACAGAGGAGCTAGATGCTTTTAGGGGCAAATCCACCAGCACAGGCTGTTTGCTCCTCTAACTGCTCTGCAGGAAAAGGGGAGGAAGAATAATCTACCTCCAGAGACACACTGAAGCCACTGCTGTGGCCCTGGAGCTGTGGTCACTCCTGTGAGCCATCCATGTGGCATGGGTCATATTGTCCCCCTGTAGAAAGCCAAACCCAGTTCCATGAATCTTAATGATGTTTTTCTCTGTCAAACAATTAGGAAAAGATCCCTCTCCATGAAGCAGATTTTGGTGGTGTTCAGCGGTACATGACAAACAAGGGAGGATCCCTGTCGTGGTACGTGAGTGGGGATATAAGCTTTGAATAACCCAAGACTCCATAAGGCCACTGCCTCGTTGCAAAAGTGCATTGTCTTTGGTGAAACTGAAAAATAGACCTTTGAAGTACCAGAAATGGTGAGACAAGCAGCTAACGTCCTGCCACGATGAGGTGCGCAACAAATCCAGAGGAAAAGTGAACGGAGGAGAGTCAGTACGTGCTGGATAACCAAAGCAGAGCAGACCCTCCAAAGAAGTAGTTCAATGAAGGCAAAGTTTGTAGACATACTGTGAATAACGGACAAAAATGAACGGTTAGAGTCTCTCTAACCTCTGCTAGTGAGGCCAGCCCTCATGTCCCAATCTCTTGTTACTGCTTGACAGAGAAGACCTTCTGGTTCCATGCTGCGTTTCTGACATTATTCTGTTCTCTTCTCCAAGAGAGTGCATGTCGAGAAACTATTCTGGTTAGTGGTAGCTGTACTTAAGGGGCAACACCCAATGTGCCAAGATTCGTTAGCAAGTTGCCGGTAAACCCCCAGAGCCCAGTTAGGATTAAATGTAGAGCCTCAACAAAGAGCAATGTGTGAAATTCCCCAGAACTGGCATTTGCTGACAAACTGCATCTGTGATAGGGATGTTGGGTCATGCTCATGCCTGATTTCACACTGTTTTGCCCTGCCTGCTCCACCACCGTTTGCACGTTGCATCAACAACCTTACCTCCCAAACAAGGATGTGCATTTCTGCCGGCGGTCCTGGCCACCGTCCCACGCTGACCCGCACCACTGCCTCACCCCTGGCTGTGCAGCTGTTCGTGCAGCTGTGTGGAGACCCGTATTGAGGAACTGGTTCACCTGCATGACTGCGCGGCTGCACAGAGCCATACGGCAGCGGAGTGGCGGGGACAGGGGGGGCACACGTGGAGTCTCAGAGGCTGGGGGTAGGATGACGTGAACTGGACCAAGTGGCATCACTAGACGTTTTACTGGGGACTGTAGGAGATGGAGTCAAAGCTTTCCTTCTTGATCCCATAGTCGTCACTCCCAGCTGTCCATCCACAGGAGGAACGTACTGTCCTTCCTTTTAAGGTTAGTTTTCTGACAGACTCCCCAAAATTCCCAAGCTCCAGTCAACTAATGACATCAGAGAATACTTTCAACCAGACAGGAAAGACATAGGAAAGGTAAAAAGCAAGGACATCCATTGAGCAAATGAAGAATAAAAATAGCAGGTAGTTGAATACTGGATTAACAAAGAGCATTTAACTGGTAAAAGAACAGAAAAAGTGGAGAAGCTATATTTCTGAGTCATCTCTATGTTACAAAGCACTCAGCTCACTCTGCACCGGCCCCAAAGCTGGTGACACCAACATGGCTATTTGACCATGCTGAAATGAAAGACATTTTTGCCTTTTACTTCAATGGCTTTATGATTTAAAGAGAAAAGGCACCAAGGGACCAGAAAAAAACACCCAAGAAATAATAGCCAAACAAAGCAGAGGACTTGATCTACCATGAACATCTTTCCTCACTGGGAGCCCATGTAGGAGCTCCAAGCAACATACATCATATCCCCACCTGAGTAGCTGCAAAAATGTCATATACACACAAGCTTCCTTTGTAGAAATATGTAAATATCTCCATCTCTCTAGTATAATCAGCTAGCTGTATTATGCTGGCCACAGTTTACTTTAACTGTCAATATATTGTGTAGTACCTACTGGGTCCCTTTTTTCTGGCTACTCGGAATTAAATAAACCAAGAGTCAACACATGTCTTAAAACCACTATAGTTTATTTATAAGGAGAAGGAAAGGCCATCAAACTTTCCACAAGAATTTAAAAAATTCATCAGGGAGTCAAAGTCTTTACTTTCTTTCCATTCATATAGTTTTGGTTTTGGCTTAACACTTAACACAATATTCAGTTCAAAAGAATATCCTTTGCATTTAAAATAAACAATGGTTGTTTTACAAAGACTTTTGATTTTTCGTCTCCTGCCCTTTGCCATTTTATTTCCTTATTCCAAAGCCCTGCTCAAATAACTTTATGCCCACTTCATGCCAGAAACAGAATCTGCTTTTCTAATTCAGCTTTTTTTTTTTTTTTTTAAAAAAAACCCCATCCAGTTCAAGTCATTCTATTTCAACTCTTTTCC
The DNA here is from genome assembly GCA_000699545.1 of Podiceps cristatus. Classification (NCBI taxonomy): domain Eukaryota; kingdom Metazoa; phylum Chordata; class Aves; order Podicipediformes; family Podicipedidae; genus Podiceps; species Podiceps cristatus. The sequence goes on from KL257034.1 coordinate 53,085, forward strand.
TCTAAAGTTTACCAAACAATTTACTTTCTTTAAATGGAGTTTTAAATTAGATTAAAGAAAATGGGAAATTAGGGGGAAAAAATAAAAAAATGATGTGTTCTGGTATAGACATTGAAAATAAAATGTACGCAGGTCACAGAAAATCAAGGAATACTTCTCAAGCCCTGGTTCTAATGTGAGTCAGGTTCATATATAAAAGTGAGTTTTATATTTTCTGTCTAATTAATAGTAGAACTTAGCCCACAAGACACCCCCCCACACCTAATTAGGAAACATTTTACTTAGCTCTTATTTAGCATTTCATAAACATTGGGCCAATTTCATCTTTGGGGTAACTTTATTGAAGCCAATGAATAAAGCCAAATATCTAATTAACTGTAAAACTTTGGCAAGTATACAAGTATTTGGCAAGAAAATATATATTCATCAAACAGTGCTGTACATATGATGAATTACAGAATTATGTGATAAACTGCCTTTATTATGCCAATAAAACTTTTAGAAATAACTTTTCTCTAAAACAAATTACACTTTTGGAGAATAGATGACACAGTCGCCTGGTAAAAAGGTATTTCTGACATCCGGTCAAAAGGACCTGCCTTATTATGGCTTCGACATCTGTATGAACACAGCAATTTCAAAATCCTCCGGCAGAAGATTTCTGTCCTATGAGAGCAATTTAGCTGCAACCACACCACCAATTTGAATCTGACCCCTGTAAAAGTCAGTAAAAGGATTGACGGTTTCTCTCCTCATGGTCTAGATGACTATGAACAGAACAGGCCTCTACTATGACAATTTTTAGAAATACTGCTACACAAAATTGAAGACCAGGTAGTATAAGGTGTATGTATTTATTGATTGAAGGGTGTAACTTACAAGTAGATAAGTATATAATGAAGACAGTTTGGCTAGACTATGTTATATCAACCAATGGCGAACTACTGTATTTTCTATAAGAAAATTCTCTCTTTAGCATGTCTTCCACTATCCTTCAAGACCAACACCTCAAAACAGACTTCACAGGCAGACCGAAAAAGTTGCTCTGAACTATGAGACACTGCATGGGAAACTACCTACTGAGCCGTGGGGACAGTCTTCTGAAGTTGCTATTCCCCCACCCTACAAAAACTGCAATGACTATCAAAAACAGAGAAACTGTGGGTAAAGATATTTGCCTTTCCTGAAATCTGACGTGCGGAACAGTCGACTTAAAAAACTAAATGCAATGGTGAATACAGTAATAGAAACCTCTTCACATTTATAAGTACTTATAAATCTTCTGCATCCAGACAGACTACAAAATCTGTGGTTACTATTTTTAAAGGACTAGCGAAAAGAAAACATATAAATTAAAAAGTATTAGAAGAGGTTTGCCTTCTTTAAACATTTGACACAAATATTTGACAATATTTATTCCATATCTCATGCTTTTAAATAGAATAGAGCAATGTTCTTTTGGTGAGT
>KL257035.1:3112-17534 GCA_000699545.1 Podiceps cristatus
TGCCCAACAGGCAGCATTTTCCCCCCTCCTTGGCAATGCTGTCTAGCGTGACTCCTCGGATGTCCTTGGGCTTCCCTGGCACACAAAACATGATGAACAAGCCCAGGCAGGCCTGTCCCACCAGGCAGCAGAACTCTGCCAGCTTCTCAAACCGGCTCATGTTTTGGAAGCGCTCGTCTGGCCGCCCTCGCTACGGAAACGCTCGGCCAGCTGTAAAGGCTGCACGGCCATCTGAAGTTTGAGCTGCTTGTCAGCTCCAGACAGAGTGCAGATCCAGCCCACCCCAAACAGGGAGGACTGCTGCTTGGTCATTTTGCTGGTCGTGATACGTTCCTCTGCTCCCTTTTCCACGTAGAAACTAATGAAGCTGACCAAAAAGATCTCGCTCAGCGTGTTTGTGGCTGGCTGGAATTTGCTCTGAGGATCCACAAAGCCAAGACAGTCCTTCAGCCTTTGAGATGCATGGACCACGCCTTGGCTGAAGACTTCACAGATGACTAGTTTCAGCCTTGTTCTCCTGGTTGTCCTCGCGTGAGAACTCTGGCCCATTTTCTGTGCAGGAGGAGACCGCCTCCACCTGCAGACTGCCTCGGGGAAGTCCCTTCCTCTTTTGGCAAGGGCTCTGCAGGCGCCAGGCTCAGCCAGGCCCGTTCAGTACGCACACGGTCACCTGCTGCCTTCCAGTCAAGGTGACGGTAGCGGCAGAGCTGAGCTCTGGGAGCAGGCTGCCCTCCGCGGGGCAGACGGGCTTTCTCCTGGGTGTTTCTCTGCAGCTGATGGAGCAGGGACCAGCCTGACAGGCCCAGTAACTTTCACACCTACTGAACTCACCTGTGCTTGTTTTCCTTATTGTTAATTCCAGCGCCTTTTCTTCAGCTGATGCTATCTCATTCCAGTCTGATCTTATCTCCTTTCATCTCCTTTCTAGGACTATTACAGAAAAGCCACTTTATTGGCACTGGGTGTTTCCTGGAGATGAAACCACCTTTTCCTTTTAATCATCCAGAGAAGGGCATCCAGCCAAACCTGAAGACTTCTCCAGTGTGCTTGAAATAATGCAGTGGTCTGCTTTGACGGGCCGTTGCCTATATCTCAATATTAACTGCCGCTCCTCTCGGCAGCATTAGTTGTGCCACAGCACACGGACTCAGCTGGACTTTTGGCTGAACGGAGAAGCATGTGCTGTTGCTGCCTGTGACTGGATTATCTCCGAGAAGCTTAGCCAGTCAATGCGCCACACGCACAGCTATCAAATAAAGAGACAAATAAACAGGCTTCCTAACCTTAAAAAATACCATCTCCCTGGCTGAGAAAGCTGGAATGGATGTCACGGCTGCAGCAGGAGCCAGCCCTGTGCAGTTGTGGATGTTGCTGCTGCTAAATGCACCCCTCTGGTCTCTTCATCAGCCCGGGATCTCACCACCATTTTCAAGAAACAGGCTCTGTCCTGCCGAACACCACTTGTCCTCCTCCTCTTCATTCTGAATGAGTGAACAAGTACCAAGGATCTGCCTTTCTCTGCCCTCTTTACTTTCATTGCTCAAAACATCTTCATTTGATTGATCTCTCCTTCTGCCTACAGATGTTCTTGTGCTCCTGCCACCCCACTTCTCAGGTGCATGGGCTGGTCAGTCCTGCCGCTGCCCGCAGGTCCCTCTCTCTAAGAAAGAGCTCATCATGTCCTACGTATTACGTGTCTTTTCTTCCACAAGTCTTCAAATGTCTCACGGGCCCAACTGCATTCCTTCGTGACCTTCTCACAGCTACGATTAGGGAGCAAACTGCTTTTTCTCCCGTTATCTCTGACCATAACTCTGATTTCCTTTCTATTCAAGGGTTCCCTAATACTCTCTCCTTGCTGACCACTACTCCAAATCTACTGGCAACTCAGAAGGTTTTGCTTCTCAGCTGCCTCAAAGAGCACTACCTTCTTCCCAACTGAGGATAAAGAGGCTCAGTAGGAAAAGCTGTCGCTGCAAATGAAAATGCCAGAATACTGAGATGAAGCATAAAGTATGCAGTAAAGATTCGTAACAACAAAGTGGTGCAAGGTTTAAAAAAAATGCAGGAAGGATAAGTGCAACTTCTCTCCTAAAGGGAAAGCCAGGATGCAACAATACCTAGTGGATGGGAATCAGAAGAGTCACTCCAGAGGTTATTCTGTACTACTTCTCCATTCCTAGGCACACATGTAACTTAAGCGAACAGAAAAAGAGCTGGGTTTAATCTCCACAGGCTCTTGGTCGAGACACATCTACCTTTTGCTCATCACTGTAAACAAACAGACAACAAAAGTTTATTATAATCTACGTTTCAAAGTGTTTATCCTCAGTGTTTCCACTGAGTTCTTGAGCTGAACAAAACCACAGAACTGAAGGTCAGGAGAGCGGGGTTCTGCATCCCCTGGTCTGTTATCTGGGCTACGCTGGGCAAAACATCCATCATCAACTGTACCTGCACCCCAGCACCAAAATGTAGTTTGGGGAAGCCCAACTCCCCTTGGCCAAGTGGGTGCAGCTCCCCTGACCGCTGAGGACTGTGAGAGCACCGGGAGGGGGAGGACCCCTGGGACCAGAGAGACGGCAGCGCATCACAGTGAGAAGGGGCAGAGCTGGTCCTTCCCTCGGCACCCTGCGAGGGCTCGCCGAGGAGCACACACCGAGCAACTGGGAAATGCTTTCTCATCACACAACAGCAAACAACCCAAGATGGTTCAAATCTCGAACCCAGAAATAAGTGAAAACACTTGGGACAGTTGATTTTTTAGCTGTTAGCCAAGTCTTTCTGCAGGCACTATCGACAAAAGAACTAATGAGCCCACAAAAAATGTGCAATTTGCCCATTCTCCCTCCTTTGTCTTTTAAATAGAACAAAATGAGCTTCCTAGGAAAATAAAAAGGAAAAAAAGAGGATACCTTAATAAGGAACCAGCTTGCAGAAACACTTGGCATTTTCCACAGACTTTATTGGATTTTACATGGCAATACACAGTACTTATGTTGCCCTCTTCAAACACGCACAAATCAAAATACCCCAATGGTATCAATTGTGTGCACATGCGCACATACAACTTCCCGACTTGATCCCTTGCTTTCATATTCCATCCCTATAAAAGAATGAAGGTTCACATGACAGGCAGCTTCGAAGGGGCGACCTGGTTTCCAAGTGGTAAATGCAGGAAAAGGGTTGTTCGGAGCAGAATGCTACTTACACTGGACTTAAACCGCCGTCTGCTGTTGTCGATACGCTTGCTAACAGCACTGGACTGAAGAGAAATTGGAGAGTATTTGTTTGTGCCTATTTCAGCACATAATACTGTGTCACTAGCCCCCCCCCAACCCCCCCTCTTTTTTTCCTGTGACTATCCAGTCGTTATGTTCACTAGCCAGCCTCTAGAGAGAGTGAATCTGGAGGAACAGTTTTGCTCAGAAGCCTGCACCACATTTTCCCAGTGCTTCTGCAGCATTTGGGAAAGCAGGGTCTTAAGCCCAACTTCCATGTAAAAAACAACCACATTGCAAAGTACTCACAGGAAGTGAGCCCTGAATTCACATCCCAAGTATCTGCACCCTAAAGCTGATGGCAGGCGTTACGCAACGTGGTATTTTTGCCCAAATAAAGTAGCTCTGACACCCCCAAGACTGCAGAGGAAGAGAGAATAGATGACAAATTATTTGTGGACATTACTTAGTCAGGAATTTTGAATAAAGCATCAGTTGTGATTTGTTTGTAGACAAACGGTAAGCAGCACAAACTATTTTATATATACATTATTGGCTGTTTGCCTGGCTCCAGATGCTAAAGAGAAAACGGCAGTGCTTGACATTACATATAACACAACCAGTCCACATCTCATTTTTCATCTTGGTACATAAATAATAGCCTACACTGCACATCCTTCAAAGGACCAGGCTGGAAATAGCTTATCAGGTCACAATAATACAATGCTAGAATAAGTCTCCAATCTACCCTGACATTTGATGGGAGTAACCTGGCAGCCCCTGAAATAACCTTTCTTCCTTTCCCACCTCTCAACAGCGTTTCAGACACACCCACAAAGCCAGCCCAAAGCTAACATCCCTTGCACCGCACCAGCAATGTGTCGGAAACGGTCTCACCGTTCTCTCACTCTTCCTTCCAGCAAGGAGAGCGATGAAACGAGCAACAAACTTGGTAACGCAAGACACCACCGCAAGGAACAATTCCAGCTGTACTTTTTTTGCCTTTACAAAGCAAAGAAGCGTCATGCCATTGTGCTAAAATACATGCAACGTTCAACACCGTAAGAATGACCGCTATAAGAAACAGAGTTGCTTTTGCCCAGGACACCTTGCAATACCGAAAGTCAAATGATTTCCACTGGCAAGTAAGGATTTCTAAAAACTGATGATCTTCAAAAGCAGAGGAGCTGTGCTTTAAGAAGGTAAAATGATGAGCAACATGTTTGATACTGGAATTTTGGAGGAAAAGTCCCACCTTAGGTTTAATACTCTGGAATAATATATTTCCTATACATTTCTCTATATAACTTTATTTCTTTTGCAACTACACCATCTTTACGTTAGTCACAGCACAGAAATATCCCTTCCATATGCAGGGAGTACTCTCAACTTTAAGGACATTTTTTTAAGTCACAGAACTGTTAATAACCTTGTTTGACTGCTATAACTACTGCTGCTCGGAACAAGAAAGAAGACATCTTAAAATGTGCATTTTCTATATGAGTCACTGCTAGAAGAAACATGCTTTATAATTGTTTCACCCCAAATGGAAGATCATTAAACTGTGCACTTAGTAAAAAGCAATGAAAGCAAACAGTTCCAAAGGTCAGCCTGCCTTTTCCAGTAACCAGCTGGTATGCAAACTGGCATAATCTTTTTACAACCCTCTCCCCTTCCCCCAAACCTTGAACTTTCCATCACTCTATCTCACAAAATTTAAATTTTTGCTTTTATATGTACTTCATATACTTCTTTTTTCTTTTTTTTTTTTTTTTTTTTATAAAACAGTATAAAAATAAGAACAACAGTCAAGAGCTCCCGGGGAGTTGATGCAGGGCATGGATGACTAAAATCCTACATTGGATACCGCAGGAAGGGCAGAAGTGGTGTTTGTGCTGAACAAATGCACTTGAAAAAGAGTAGTAACATCTTTCAGCTGAGAGCCTGGAGAAAGCTGATGAACAATATCTACAGACGCAATACTTTTACCTAACATCTTCCATTATTTTGAAACAGTAGAAAGGATTATCTGAGGCCGTGAATATGCAAAAGGAGCACTATAATACCACGTAAATTTAAATGCAACACTCTGAAACATATCACCAGTTTGTACATTAAATATAGTAAAAACAATTACCATTCACCAGTGTCTGGGAGTTTCTTATGGCAACTTTTAGAGCAGGCACCTTTTTTTTCCCCTTTTTCCCTCTTTTTTAAAATTCTGCACTCCCCAATATTACTTCTAACAAACAGAAGCAAGAGCAATGTAATGTACATGATCTGCTGCCCGTCACGTGTAATGATGACGCTTCTTGCCCATAGGAAAGTGAACCTTTGTCAGTGCCTGGTGGTTACTGTCACACGTTGGAGTCCTCATCTGTTATACTGGTGCTAGGAGAGCGCGTCGCAAAGTCTTTGAACATTTCATCTTCTTTCAACATGTGCTAGAAAGGAAAGAAGGGAAGAGTCAAGGTTTGGGCCCTCATAACTAAAATCAAGCCCCTGGGATGGTCCAGTCCTGAGCCTGGCAGCAAACACCGCTGTCAGCCCTGCCAGCCACCACTTTGTTCTGCTGAAGATGCTTTTCACCCGCGCTGGTTCCCGACCAGCTCGCGGCTCAGTCCCCTTTCTGCTGGCCCAGATGGCTGGGGGAGCGCAGGCTGTGGCTGGGCTTCCACCAGGAAAACCCACCGTGACCCTCAGCTGGCACCCCACCGCCCAAGGGCAACCTGCCAGCTGAGAGCTATGTGCCATGTCCTCTGCCCTCCCTGGAGGCTGCAGAGTCAGCAAAGAGGGCTGGTGGCCATGGTCTACCACTCCTGGCTGGGGGAATCTCCCAGCCAGGATGGGTGGGTATCTTCCTCAACTGCTAGTTTTTCCTTTCCCCTCTGTCCCTGTACAAAACCCAAAGGACCTCATCTGACCCCTAGTTCTGATAAGGTTTCACTATAGTCATAATTTGCAAGGTATCTGACGTACTTCAGGCGTCAGAGACCAGTGGTGCTTCACTCTGTCCAAAGACTAGATCTTGCTACGCACTGAAATGGATCAAAGCAATTGCCTCCAAAACTACAAAACTCAGCTACTTGACGGAGCCAGTAAAAGTGAAGATAAGCTGTTCTTTGTGGTTTTGTATTAGATAGAATCATAGAATAATTAAGGTTGGAAGGGACCTTTAATCAAGTCCAACCATCAACCCAACACCACCAAGACATACGTTTTTTGAACACCTCCAGGGATGGCGACTCCAGCACTTCCCTGGCAGCCTGTTCCAATGCTTGACAACCCTTTTGGTGAAGATATTTTTTCTAATGTCTAATCTAAACCTCCCATCGCAACTTGAGCCCATTTCCTCTCGTCCTATTGCTAGTTACCTGGGAGAAGAGACCAACACCCACCTCACTACAACCTCCCTTCAGGCAGCTGTAGAGAGCGGTATGGTCTCCCCTCAGCCTCCTCTTCTCCAGACTGAACACCCCCAGCTCCCTCAGCCGCTCCTCACAGGATTTGTGCTCCAGAGCCTTCACCAGCTTCGTTGCCCTTCTCTGGACTCGCTCCAGCACCTCAATGTCCTTCTTGTAGTGAGGGGCCCAAACTGAACACAGCACTTGAGGTGCGGCCTCACCAGTGCCGAGTACAGGGGGACGATCACTTCCCTGCTCCTGCTGGCCACACTATTCCTGATGCAAGCCAGGATGCCGTTGGCCTTCTTGGCCACCTGGGCACACTGCTGGCTCACGTGCAGCCAGCTGTAAACCAACACCCCCAGGTCCTTTCTGCTGTGCAGCTTCCCAGCCGCTCCTCCCCAAGCCTGTAGTGTTGCCTGGGGTTGTTGTGACCCGAGTGCAGGGCCCAGCACTTGGCCTTGTTGAACCTCATACAATTGGCCTCAGCCCATTGATCCAGCCTGTCCAGGTCCCTCTGTAGCACCTTCCTACCCTCAAGCAGATTGACATTCCCGCCCAGCTTGGTGTCACCTGCAACATTACATCTGCAAATACCACCGCTATTTAATACTAGAGACTGCCAGGGGGGTTATACCCATCTTACAGAAACAGAGATCTTATTCCACAGACCCCACTTTTAAGCCTTACTGTCAAGTTGTTGATGCCTTCAGAAAACGCTCCTATTTGCCTCACTGTCCCTTCTGAATCTTCCATCTACAAAAAACAGATAATGAATAATGAATGAATAATAAATCTATTGTATGCCACGACAGAGTGGCAATTAAGTGTGGCAAATAATGTAACTGCTTGATTACACCCCACACAGTTAAAGCAAAGGGGGTGCGTGCCCTGTCGGGAAAGAAAAGGACAGTTATGCCAGAGTAGGTCCTGAAGGCACTGCATTCACAGCTTGAACCTTCTTGGGCTGAGACACACATTGGTTAGTAATGCTGCCTGACTGCAACAAGTCAGGACCTTCACAGGCCAAAGCAAAGGAAGTTTCCCTGGGAAAAGGAAGGTTTTTCCACCGAACGTGACAGCACAGTCAAGGACTCCAAACTGCTAGAACTGGCTTACCTGCTCCAGCCTGTCCAAATCATCATCGTCATATACTCGGATATCCAGGCCAGGCTTAAAACCCTTCTTCGATCCACTTCCAGATGCCCGTCCCAGCTCCATAGGACACACATACTCTTCCACATCATCCTGCTTCTTCTTCCTCAGGCTCCCAAAATTGCTGAAGGCAAGTTTCTTTGGCTTACAAGTGAAGAGAAAATTGACAAGAAGTTAGAGTCAGTGAAGAATTAACAGATACCTTACTCTTGCATTGGTGTTTCAATGATGAATGGTCATAACCCCACTGCTTTCCTACACAAAGATCTTTTGAATAGCTGTATTTCACAATAATTGCATCCAAAAGAACAAGATGTGTCCCCTCATTCTACCACTGTTAAGACAACACCATTTAAAGGATCTCAAATGGGATCAGAATCCCATTGCATAAAACCACGAGCATGTAAACAGTAAGAGACAGTCTCCCTCCCAAACATCCTACAGTACAGACAGAAGGACAACACACAAGAGTGCTACCTCCTGCCTGTGCATATGAGAAGCTGAGACGTCGTGTGTTCATGGTGTCAAACAAGTGTCAAACCCAGATCTCCTGAGTTCTGCTCTCGTGCTTCTTTCACGAGCAGTCAGCCCCTTTTCTCAGACCTTAATGAACTGCCCTGCAAACACGGATAAAACCAGCACGCTGGAGACCTAAATGTCTGCCTGGAAGCTCACACACTGACCCAGAACAAGTGACTTACCTTTACTTTGGCAGTCGCTGTTAAGAGGACGTAATCTGGTGACTCCATGGCTTCGCGTTTCTGCTGCTGTGCCTCCTGCCCAATGAGGAGGTTGAAATGAGTCGCCAAGTGCCGTCTCAGTAGCGTCTTGTTTGGTGGGATGTTCAGCAACTGTGCCATGGTTTCTACATTGAAACGAGGCTCCAAAACCTATTAATCAAATCACAGAGAATCCAGCTGAAGCCAGTACTGTCTGATGAGGTCTCAAGGACATCAACAGGCACACCTATCTTGGTCACTTCCTAAGGTTGTTTTGGGGTTTTTGTCTGTATTTTAGAGGAAACATACAACAAAGAGGGAGAAAAGAGAGTTAACTAGTTGAAGGATTCATAAAATGCTACCTCCAGGCTCTCCTTGAGTTATAACTAAAAACAAACTGGCAGGTAAGAAGAAAGGAACAGATAAATCCACCCTTAACTCACGTAATGTGTGAAGCTGCCACGAAATATTTACCCATTTTTCTCTTTAATTGTAGAAAATGCAGCCAGAGGAATGATGGAAAATAAACAGACATAAAATGTCTGGAGGAGGGATATACCTCATGATCACCACAACAAACTTCTCCAAGTATAAGTGGAGTATCTGATGCTAGGGCAATTAAAAACAATCCTGGTTTGACGTTGAAATCACAAATTTTACAAAAGTAACAAGCCTTCCTTACAAAATAAATGTATATCTAGGTCTAGGAAGGAATACAATGGCTGTTTAACAGCATGGTAGCAGTGTACAGCATCATAAGACAGGTGAAAAATGCCGTACCTAATTAAAATGTGAGGGGAATACAGATAATCAAACACACTACTGCCCACACTAATTCTTCCCAAGACATTAATGTCCTTTAAACTATAGGGTAATAAATCTTGATAGCAACTTATTACTAAGCAGAATAAGAAGATAAGGTGTGTGCAGCAAAGATAATATCAGAACTTTGCTCTAGCGATTCTCTAGCCATATTTTTTTTTAATAAAATGGAATAAGCTGGCCTAAAACCTTACCATCAGTCCCCCATGCACACCACTCCCTCGCAGATTAGGAGCATACTCTGCCAGATCAACAGAGCGCAACCACTCCATCACACGATGATTGGTCCACTGGGTGACTTCAGAAGGCGTGACGTTATTCTGTGAACAGGAGGAACGGGCAGTTAAGGAGACTTCCCAACTCAGCTGTCCCAGCTGCCCCAGGCCCAGTCTTTACTGAAACAAACCTCTCCTGCCCTTAATGAATAGAAGCCCACTTTGCACGTGAGAAAAACAAAACACAAAACCCCAAAAAAAAAGCAGTCTTTCTGGATTTCTGTCTTGCAGCAACACTGATGTGGAGATGCGTCCAGACAGCACGCAGGTCTGCGTTATGCTTCGTGCCATTTGACCATCCTGCTGTGCACTAGGACTACTTGTGATTTCTACCAGTAGAACTGAAAATCTAGCTAGCAACATGAGCCGCTGTGCTTTTCTTGCAGATATGCATCATGAATCTAAATCCAAGAGTCTGGGTTGCTTCATCATCCATGGCCCTACCCTACATACACTGCTTCCAAAACAAACTGAGGCCGGTCTCCCCTCCAGTAACAGGGCCAGAATCCTTTTACACAGAAAATTTTGACACAGCCATCAATTTTCCAGAGAGTTACACAAGACTCACGGCAACAGTGCACTGAATTCGAGATGATTTATGTTCCAGACAGGACATCAGAGACTAAGACAAAACAGCCAGCTGTTGGCTAGAAAGAGGAACGGGAGATTTGGCAAGAGGACATGAGTCTGGGGCCATAGCAGATGGAGGAGAGAAAGTGGTGTTCCAGGCAGAGAAGGCAGGGCGTAAGACTTGGAAAAACAACATGAGAAAAACTGAAAATGAAACAATGAAATAGGAAGGAGGAGAAAGGAGGAGAGGGCAGAGCAGGAATAATCAGGAACACTAGAGAAAAACCCTAGAAGATTCCTTTTCAGAGTTCCATCTTAAAGCAGTACCTCATCAGACGGCCTCCTGCGCAGACAGTTGGGCTCAAAGTTATTTATTCTCAAAACCTGAATGGCTCTTTTGATGCTGAGGTGGTGGAGGACGCTGACAACTTTCAAAGAGAGCAAGTCATCCTGTCAAAGACAAAGGGGGAGTTAATAAACATAAATGTGCTTATTGGTGGAACCAGCACCTGACTGCAGGAGACTGCTGTGGGCCTTGGCTTAAAATAGCACATCTGACCCATTCTGGGGTAAGATCTTAATACGCGAGACACGTGATTAATGTCTCCCAAAAGAAAAGCTTCCCGTGTTGCTCTGTACTAGCTCCTGGGTGATGTTCTTCACATACGGTACAGTGCTTAGCACAAGAAACCTGCGGTAATGAGGAGGGAAGACAGTGAGATGACACCTCCTTAGTGATGTGATCAGAGCCAGGACAGCTTTCCAAACACAATGCATCAGACTCACACACAGCATTTGCCTTTAATCGGGCTAAAAGGTTTAATACTGCAAATTTCCAGCTAAAAGTTTAACTGAAAACAATAAATTACCCTGAAAATTGAGGCATTCTGTATGGTTAGAATGAAGAAAAAAAAAAAAAAAAAGAAAAGAAGGAAGAAGAAAACTACAAAGGTGTGTCAGGTTCGTCTCCCACAATGCAAACGATAACTGTTTTTTAAAATGCTTGCCACAAGTGATGGAGTGATGGAAAGGGTGACCATACCCAGGCTGTGGAGACGCTCGCCTTAAGTCTCCCAGGCCCCAGCTCACTGTCACTGTGTAGCTCCTGCCTTGTGTAGGCCACTATGGTTTGAGGGAAGGAGGGCAAGTTGGCCAGGAGCGTCAATACTCCCTCACCCGTGCCAAGGGAGCGCGCTGGACACACCAGCAGCCTGAGGTTGGCTTTGTGACAGGGCACCGTAAGACAACCTGGCTTGTGCCTTTACACCACCATTTTCAGCATGGGATGAGCCACTTCTCACACATCGCAAGGCAAGAGCCTGGAAAGGCCTGGCTGCGGTCCTCCTGCAACGCATTGGTGACACTAACAAAAGCAGCTGGTTCTTTCTCCAAAAGTTTGATCCTTGCAATGTTTTTTACATAAACATTCATCTCATGGAGGACTTGCTTTATAGCTCACACAGACCGGCTGCTTAGGCTGCCACCCGGGTCCGTGGGAAGTATCAGGCGTCTCTTAGAACAATTCGTGCCGTGCCAAGGAAGGAGGTGGTGCCTCAGAGCCCCTCTCTCTGCACTGGCCACAGGGCACAGACGACTGCCTTCAACTGGACAGGTGGCTTTTGAATGTCAGGAGCTGGGAGAGATGAGCTGCCCCCTTCATGACTACAGTAACAAGGAGGAGTTTTGCTCTGGCTCCATTGAAGTTCCATCTTCTCCTTCTTGTACTCAGGGCTCCTTCAAACCATCAAGGAGGGGAGCGACAGAGCCTTCTGGCACTCAAGGGAGCTCAACTCAGAGGACACAGAAGGAGACCAAAGGTTTAGATGAAGCTCACAGATCAAAAGAGGCTGCTGGTGCTACCCAACACCCTGATCCGCTGACATGTCTGCAAACCAAGCCATGCAGATGTCACATTTTGCCCACCTCTGGTTTCACACCAATGACTAGCTCCAGAAATTTAGTATTTCAAAAACAAAATAATCAGATTCTCTCTCGTTCAAGGAGCCAGGCCATGAAAAGCTTGTAAGGAGGGGTATGTGGCAGGCCTGGCTAGAGTTCCCAGCTCGCTGGTGGCTGCTGCTGCCGACCCAGAGGAGGGCTACAAAAGAAAAACCTCCCATGCACTGCAGCTGTGGTCACACACTGCGAGACATGTGTTCCTGCTAAGGTAGGCTCTTCAGTTGTAACTGAACCCTGACTATGCCATTAAGTGTCTCAAAGTCCAATTCCCTGCTGGTGCAAGTTGGCTGACAAATTCATGCATCCTTGTGCCACGGTTAACCTGGCTTAACATGTTTTAGCATTACTTACACATTACAAATACTCTATTTTGTCACAATATTTAAGATTAAATTCTTTGCTTGCCCAAGTAAACTAAGATTAGAGTTTCTATTTTGTAGTTTGCTAAGTCAGGATAACTCCATGTGATTTTAAAAAAGTATTTGTTTCATGCTTTGCATGTAGCTGTATTTAGTTGACCATTTACAGTAACAGAAAGAGTATCTATTTAAAGGCAAAGCTCCTGCTACACATCCCTCCTCTCCCCACCTATTAACTTAACCTGTTTAATAGGAAAAACATTAACCATTGAATAGTACAAATTCCCTTACAATACAGCCTATGCTGCGTCTTACCTGCATTACCTGCATTTAGGCCTCATCCAGATAATACAGTGGTGAAGTCTCCCAACACAAGATCAAGCTCAATGGAGCCTACTGGCATCAAGTCTCTGAGATTTACACAGTAGAAGAAACTGCCTCCTACTTTTATATTAATGTCCAAACTAAAAACTAAAGGAAACAAACACCCAACCACCCTACATAAGCAGGACACTTGACCAAAGCACACTCAGCAGCAAAGTCATGCCAAGTAGTCGAGGCAGGTCAGCCCCGGGCAGCAGCTGCGGTTCCTCAGCAGCACTGCGCCTAACTTACAGGAGGAGAGTTAGGTCAACCCTAGGCTTCCTGCTGGTGCTAATATAAAGACTACAAAATACAGGCAAACATCTTATCTCATCTTACCTGAGACCTTACACAAAGGAAACCTGCTGGGTTGGCTTCACCTGACCTGCAATCAAGTGGGGAGCTGATGCTGGTGCTAAGCACTTTGAATATGTTATGCAAAAGCTATTAAATATAACCTGTTTTCAAACGGGCTGGCTCTTAAAACTGCAATTTTCTTCAAAGGAAATTGCTTGAGCTTTCTTCACCTAAGCATCCACATGAATAGGTAAGTAGACTGAATGCTTGCTCACTGAAGAAAAAAATTCCACCTACTTCTACTAATTAATAATAACCTGAATGGCAAAGGCTCAGCTGCATGAACTGAGACCACAGAATTTGCACGCTTTTGGGTACTCATAAACGCTGCCGGAGCACAGTGTCATGCACAACTGCTAAGCACAAGACTGCCCATTTCTCATGCATGAGTCTGGGCTCTTGCTTACTATGTCTGCTCTTCCACCTTAAGATAGTATCTTTAAAGCTGGAAAAAATATAGGCAATACTTGCAAATGAGGCCTTCTGTTTTCTATAGGTTACAGTTATTAGCATTAGCTTAACCCAGGACACCCGCTACAGTTTCAAGGGGTCCTGTAAACACTGCAATGAAGCGCTCAAACAAATATGGCGTTCTGGCATACCGGTAGTGATGCCTCTGACACTCTGACCTCCCTCAGCCTTCTCCCTGCAATCATCCAGAAAATTTGAAGACTCAATTTATGAACCATGTAACAGCTTTGAAATTATTGTCAGAAAGTCCCATGAGACACGGGAGATGTTTAGCTGCTGAAGTCTGTACTTTTGGTACACCGTATGTGCGTAGTCTGCAAAAGCAAGTAAAGCTCCAGCTTTAGCTTCCTTTTAGTAGACTCAGTCATCTGAGGCAAAACTCACATGTAGAGACAGCAACCATGTGGGACTTTCACGTTCCTCTTTAAAACTGTTCACACAGGCCCAGAGTGATGTGCCACTGGTCTGCCGGCCTCCACATGGGTGACAACTTTCTGCTCCAGGAAGCTACAAACCAGATTGCTGTGATCCAGCTCTTTGGCTCCTTGTGGACACTGGACCCCATGAGAAGCCCGTAATGGACCTGAGAACAGCTGTCTGCGACATGAGAGCTGCCCGAGCAGCCATAGATCCCCTCCTGCACCCCACAAGTGGGCTGCTTGTGGGGCCAGCCAGGATCTGGCCAGCCGCCGCTCACGCAGGAGAGCTGAGGGAAAGAAGGTTGGTGATGGTGGCTGGGGGGCGCGG
>KL257035.1:17557-34537 GCA_000699545.1 Podiceps cristatus
CCCCCCTCTCTAGCCACAGCTGGCTGCCTCTTGGAGCCAGCTGCTGCCTGCATCCCCTCCTTCCCCTTTATAGCAGGGCAGGAGGGTGTGTTTGGGATCGGGGCTGCCACTGGGGAAGGTTTGGGGGTGGCTGAGAGAAGGTGAACGTGGGAAGGGGAGAAGGCTGCTTGCAGAGGTGCGTGGTAGGGCACAGATCCTGGTGCTGTGGGGTGCAAAATGGTTGCTGTGGCTGGGGGGTTGACCCGAAGGGAGCAAGAGGAAGATGGAGACTGGGACAGAGGGCAAGGAGGATGTTAAGTGAATATACTATCTGTGCAGTTGCAACAACAGGCAGAGTGAAAGCTGGTTTCTCTAGACTCACCTGGTCTTTAGTGAGCTAAGGAGGTAAACCGGCATGCATTAAAGTGGGGAGAAACTAAGAATAGACACAAGATGTCAGGAAAAGTAATGCCATTTACTCACCACGCTCATGTAATGGAGCATTCGGCCATCCACCTTTCCTTCATCAAACTGGGTCTTATACTGGGGGAGGCCAATGTCATCCAGCCACCCTAAGGCAGAGACAGACACTCAATGTTCGTGTGGTAGCCAAGTTACCTAGCACCAGTTAGTGTTATTCTCATTCTTTGAGCCCCAAATTAGCCATGATTAGGAAGCTCTAGCAAAAGTTGCTGCTTCAGCATGTAATAAAATCTTACTGGTAACCCAGTGGTAATCCAGTTTTCCATGATTGTTTTCCTCTTCAGACCCAAGTGCCTGCAAAGCAAGCTGAAGCTTCTTCCGATGCAATGGGTGCTTTATCCCTAGCTCCTGTGAAAGGAAGGAAAACAGCAAACCTAGAGATAATACTGTATTTTATTTCTCCCTCTACTGAATTACAAATGGTTTCAGACAGTCACACTGTAAACAGCACTTGCTGGTGTCTCAGCAGGTGTATCTTCTATTTGCTGAATACCATCACAGCACATGTTCAGCACTAGGGAAAGGCCCACTCACTGTAGTGGATTAATTTCAAAACATGGTGGATTCCACACTGTATGAAAATGTCCACCACAATATCCACATACCAGGTTAAAAAACCCTCACAATATAAAATATGTTAGCATTCAGAAAAATGACTGCTAACATTGAAAAATGAATCCCTCCCACTTAAGGCATGTAAGGTCAAAAGAATGATTTAGTTAAGAGCACATGAAGGTCCCAGGAATTACTGAAATTATACGTCCAAATGCGTAACACCTTCCGCAGTTTAGCTGCAAGTGCAGCCATTCCAGGACCTCTTCCATCTCATATACACTTTCACTTGTGCTTGCTAGTTCATGTTACCTCTGATAACACTATCAGAAGTCACCATCACACTTTTCTTATTCTGGCTGTAGTATAACTACAACTTTGACTCAGCTCACTCCCTCATTAAGGAAACAGGGTTTCTATTTGGTGAGGATAGTGATTTTTAAAAGCTGAAAATTCAAATGTTAGCAAATACTGTGGATTCAAATTATAGATTGAATCAACTAGTTCTAGAAAACAAGATGTAAACAATTCTATAACAATTTAAGACAAAGAAACGGATCACCCTGTGTGTAACAAATCCTCATTCCTCTGTGTAAAGTGTGCAGAAAATACAGTCAGACCAAACTAGTAGCTTTTTATGCCTTTCTCACACGGGCATAAAATAACTGTACCACACACAAGTGCTAATGAATTTGCAAACCCATATAATGAGGCACTCATATGCATATTTTTAAAGTGGCACAGCAGATTGATATGTCCATGCTTAATGAGGTCAATTCACATATTTATAATTATTAGTTTCATTACATTTCTATGAAATTTTAACTAGAAAGAAAGATTTGGCATTGCTGCAGATGACAACATTTTATTTTTTTTTTTTTAACTGGATGCACCTTACAGACATGATTTACATGCACAGAAATACCAATTTTTTATGTTTAATTGAAAGCAGTGTTTCCAGTATTTCTCACCTTTTCTAGATCCTGCTGAGAAGCCTGCAGAAGCGTTTGCCCAGACAGTATCCAGTGTTTGCCATTACTAATGTAAGAGCCTAGCCCTTGGTCCTGGAGCCAGTTGCAAACCTGCTCCTTCGTCCACTTTGCGAATGGCATGTCCAGATCACTAGAGAAGATTTTACCAAAAAAATCACTGATAAATCCCATCTCCTATTCTCACAGATAACAACCCCCCCACACCCCCCCTCCCAAACCTAAGCCTAATTAATGAGTATTTTGTGGGAGTTGGGACAATCTCTGTGGAAGAACGTGCATCATGGTCAGCTGTTAGGTGAGCTTCCTGAGGCAGAGGGTGTCTACTTCTGAACTGTCAGCACCATGACGCACCGATTGCTGCTGATCTCCTGCCACTATCACAATAAACACAGTCTATTAACACCACTGAGACAATCACCTCTGCTGCCTGGGGTGGCTAAAACTCTGAAGTAAGAGCATAATCTTTTACTTTAGCCTTTAATCCCCCAGAAGTGCAGCAGGAAACATATCAGAGGAGTATCTGTCATTCCACTTGAGGGCTCACACCCTGCTTTGCATGGCCTCGAAGCTGCACACCTGCGAAGCCATGGGCAAGGAAGGCTCCACTCGCAGCAGGACCACACCACGCAACCAACCTCAACCCCGCAAAGACCATCTCTCAAAGGAGGAAACAGCCTGGACCCATCTGCCAGGAGAGGGGACATTCCATTTTGGCATTGCGCTTCTCCTTTGGACCCTGTGCTCGACTGGAGTTGCCAGTAAGGTAAGCACCAGCACACTTTGCACCACTCATCTTACTTGTGAGACTGCCCCAGGTCTCGAGACCAGCCCAGTCGTGGCCCTGCTGTTGCTCTTGTCCCTCCTCTTCTGAACTCCGTCTCGGACATGTCATCTGGATTGAAGGTAGTAGACTGACTTCTTTTAAGTCTAGTTTAAAAGAAGAAAGCACATTCACATTTGGCGAAGGAAAAGCCATGCTTCTACTACTGCAACCAATATAGGTAAGATCTCCTGTAGGGTTCGTAGCTCTTCCTCCACTCCCCGCAAAAAAAAACGACATGCTGTTAGCTCCCTCAAATGCCACACTGGCTCCCGCTCTCCAGACAGAAAATCATGGAGCACAGCTTGGAGGGGGGAAAAAGGGAGGACATGTTCCCAGCAAACCCCCATGCAAGCCCCAGCTCTGAAGAACAGTCATTTCTCATCTTTTACTTACCTTCCAAATAACTTCCTGATCCCTCTGGCCTTTTTCTTGGAATCTGGAGAAGGTGGAGTCATCTGTAGACTATCCGTTTCTTTTGGGCGAGGGGGCAAGCCAGCCAGATCCAAGTGATCTGCAGATCCCTTCTCTGTTTCAGCTATTGGAAAGCAAAAGTCCCATCAAGACTCATTAGTGCAGGACTGTACAGACACACTCCTGGAATTGGGAATGACTCTTGCTAAAATTATTGAGAGGCATCACTTTAAGAAAATGGGGCAAAGAGGGATGAGAAAATCCAGGAGAAATGACGTGTTCCTCCTTCATGGGCCTGACTGGGAACACTCCAAGGCAATGCTCTGCACCAGTTAAGCACCTTGCATTCAAGGTGGGCAAAAGCCACTCTTCCTTGGGGAGTGCTCCTACCGTCCTTTCACAGACAGACGCAAGGCACGGGGATGCCCAGGAACAATCCAGTGCCATGGCAGGGCACTGAACCAGCAGTCCCCAAAGCACAGAAAAATAAATAATTCGCTGCAGGCACCTTTCCTAATAACTTGCAGTATCCCATAAGTTCCTCATACAGGAAATTCCAGTAACAAACTCCTCCTGCCCAGGAGCCAGAGGGCCCTTTTACCCTCACTTCTGCAAATTGTGGAGTATTTTGTTCCTCTGCAGAGAAACACCAGGGAGTTTAAGCTCTGTCTAAATTAGATCTTCTCTTTCGAGGGATGCATAGAACATCTCAAAGACACCCTAGACATTATCACCCACTCTAAAAGCACTAAATGTTTGATCTGTAGCTATTGTTTTCTATGACAACAAACCTGAGGGCTCCTGTCTCCGAAAGGGAAATTGTCACAAGATTGTTTAGTAAAAGCTAAACTAACAAACGTAATTTTAAAAGAAAACTAAAAGAATTGCATTATCTACTAGGCTACGTAAGCAGAGATGTGCCAGCAAGTGCCAGACAGCTGAATAAAACCGCCACGTGGAGTTTATGCCACTTACTTGCTGAGGAACAGTGACAGCATGAGTCTGTTCAGACGAAGCAGCCGTGGCAAGGCAGCCTGCAGCAGGCCTGTAACCACTTTTACCATCTTTTAATGTGCCTGTGTAATTAGATGACCATCGTATCTTTTTGAAATGGACTCTCAGACTTCCAAGAGAAAACCAGTTATGTGAATCAAGGCAGAGCATATATTGCTGGGACACATGGTCTCAGGCCACAGAGTTAATTCTGAGGCGGCCGCAACGTGCCACGAACAGCAACAAACTGCAGGCTTTGCCACCGTATCTTTCTGCGGGGCAAAGTTTAGATGATTCAGCCAGAACACATTTGAACATGTTCCATTTTCCTCCAATGCTTAGATCTTAAACCTTGCAGTGAAGCAGCAAGGTCACATAAAAGATGATTTCTGGGCACTGCGGTTTGACTGCTATTGAATACAGGGATCCTGCCGGTAAGAGACAGCACTAATGTTGAACCAGGCTTTTTGCATTTGTGGTTTCTGCTTTACTTGTATAAGAAAAAGTGCTAGCTTAGAAAAAAACACATTTAAACAGCATTCTAGACAGCGAATACCAGGACAAGGTTGGGTGCATTAGTAGCAGAGATTTGCGGGTATTGCAACATTTGCTTCTTGTACCTTGCTCCCCTTCATGCACTGATACAACCCCGACATTTAAGGGGCCACATGGGAAATGGAGAGGGCCCAGAGTACTTGGTCTCTTTGTCAGCGAGGGACACACCAGGCAGCCATACCACCACCCTGACTGACACAGCTCCGCTTGCTGAGGCAGGGCTTACCTGCCTTGCCAGAACCACCCACGGAGTGCTCACATCATGAGACTGGTTTTTACTACGTGAATGGCTCCATCCTCATCTGCCCCAGTTATTTCTCATTTGTTTATCATATAATAAATATAATTACTTCTTAGAAGAGGAATTACATATCCTTCCCCCCAGAACTCCTCTAAGTGAACACCTGGGAAATACACCTCATTCCCTGCTTCGCCACCCTCAAAGCTCTTCCAGGGGCTCCAGGACAGACGACAGCACAAAAATGCCTCAGGTATTTAAACACCACTGACTCTCACCTGCTGCCTCGGTCTGTGGGTAACTTTGTGCTCAAAGTTACGGCAAAGGTCTCTGCAAATTAACCCGCAATCTCTCTCATTAGTAGCAGTTACCAAGAAACGGCGCAGCTGACTTTTAGCAGAGGGCAGATGTTACATGAAAACTCCTTTTAGTGATGGACAAGAGTTTCGATGCAGAGCTCTGGTGTCTAGTTGTTGTTTTAAAAGTGTGTGGCCATAACCAGCTGTTAGCAGCAGATACAACACGGTGCTGGTGCAGGCAGACATGCAGGATTACTATACCTAAAGTAGGTGCACTTGCACTTCGACTGCGATCTTCAGATATCCAAACAACGCACATAACCACACGCAGCACAATGGGAGAGAACACGCAGAGGGACAAGGTGAAACACAGTTCAAAACTTACGTCAGCAAAATACAAGACAAAAGGAAGGAGGTACACGAGAGACATGCGCTACACGCAACACTGAATTCACACAGAGATTAGGATTACCAATTCCCTGCTAATCCCCCCTATCACAAAAAAGAAATGCAGTAGAGCTCTATGGTAGAGAGGGTAAAACAGCACCACAGTCACTTTGGTGCAGGACGGTCATTTGCTTCATGATACATTGGGCAGGAGACTCACGCGGGCTCCCGTGAGGTGGCAAAGTATCTGGAAACCAGCTTTACAGATGGAAGCATTGAAATCTGGGTAACATAAATAACTTACTCAAATTCACAGGACCCTGATCTAGACGGCCCATCTTCCAATCCTTTGTGACAACTACAAGTACTCCACTTTGTTAGAGAAATTAATTTCAGGACGAAACAAGTGATTATACAAAAGCACACATGAATTAAACCAAAGCAAAGAGTCTAACCCTCTGAACAGACTGTACATCTATTCCAAGTAAACTAGCAAATGCCCATGCTGTACATCACAGGAAAATATGGGCATTGTATAATAAATGAGTATGTATGTTATTTCTTTTGAACAAAAGCCTAAAATTGTCTTGAGTAAGAACAGGAGACTCTTCTGCTCAACAAAGCAGAAGCTACCCCCCTTAAGGCTTCTGAAAGATGGAGCTAAATTCCTAAATCTCATGCAAGAGAAAAAACTTCAGATGAATGGCAGTAGATCAGACTCAGACACAGGCACAGACTCACTTGATGCCTGAACCGGAACAGTGGAAAGACTACTATAGCAGAGCAGTGAATACAAGTAGGATGTCAGTTGGTGGCAACAGCAACTTCTGCATTAAGCAGAACATTTTGTTTATTTGTTATGTGCAAATGTCATCAAATGACAATACCAAAACAACCCTCCCTCCACTGCAGGTCCAAAAATAAACATGAGCTTGAATAACTTGTCAATGTTGTTCCTGTTGTCACAATCTCTTTTGTAAGGCTGCTTAAATACACATGAAATAAAGCGGAAGACTCAGTACTGCTGCCTCATTTCTGTACATCTGAAAATCTTACGAAAGATAAACTGAGGATGGAGCCGGAGGAAAAAAAGCCCACAAATCCCATGTGTGACCTACCACCAGACAGCTAGCATTTCAAAACAGCAGCAATTCACTACAAGGTCCCAGGGGAGATATCACAACAGAGGCTGAAACAGATGAAATACTTCATTACCTCAGTGAGGTTGTTTTCTGTTTTTTTTTTTTTTTTTTTTCGGTTGCTGTTTGATATATTCCAAATATTCTACTGAGAAAAGTGCCACCAAGTCACAGTGAGACTAAGTCTGGCCTCCTGCTTCTTAAGACAGGTACAGCTGTTGTTAAGACCCTTGTTCAAAATACACAGAATCTGGATGCAGGTACACGATACCTACCCAGATTGGGGGCACTTGCAGTCCTCTTGTTATTTTTTATCTTGAAAAAGCCTCGTCCAAACGAAGATCTGGCTTTACGGGTACCAAAACTATCCTCGTCGCCTGTGCCACCATGGGAAGGAGACTTTGGAGGGAGGGTCGCAAAATTATTACCTTCCACAGGAGGTTTAACCTGCTCAAGATAGGGAAATAAAGATTCAGTATCAGGGAATTGCAAAAGGTCTTTTGAGAGAGACTGCAAAGTGACTGCTGATGGAACATCCAGAGAGTGACCCTCATTTGTTACTACATGAAAACAGAATGCAAAAGCGATAGAGAAAAACATAAAGATCTTAACCTGAACACATTCGGGACCCAGGATTACTATCACTGCCTTCTAAGAGTAGCATATCTTCTTTAAGATGTTTCTCAGTTTCAGCAAGTCTGACTTACAGGTATAGAAAAGGTGAAAATGCAGTCCTGTAGGGTTTTGAACTTTTCCAGCTTTCCAGGGTTTCTGACTCCCCCACTGGTAGCTGTAGGGGCAGTATATCAGTTCTCTGCCAAGTGCCAGACAGTCCCTTTTGTCTGTCACTTCTCTGCAACTTTGGAGTTAATGGATTAATTGACTATGTTCACTGCCAAAGCTGAGAGGAAATTAAGTATCGAGCAAGAAGTATAAATACCAGGGCAGACATCAGACACAGCAGTTAACCAATTTAAAGCAGTAGTTTTAACCTTGCTGGTTGATTCACTGTCTCTTTAAAAGGAGAAGGAAGCAAAACCATTCACGATTCCAATACCATCCTTTGGCTTTTGCAGAATGGATACAGCATTCACCCTGCAAGTGGTATCTGAGGTATGTTGTCTCTGCTCGGGTCTTCCTATAGGCAATAAATGTTGCAGGCAAACTCTGGCCATACAATAGCATGGGGCAACTGTTCCATAATGACAAGTCTCTTGAGGAACACAGTTGCTACTCACAGAAACCAATTTGGAAAGCCAAAGGCTTTTAAAGACACTAATCAAAGGTAATTACAGAGTCAGTAAAATACTTAACAGTTAGCTTTGCTAATTATCTAGTGGTAGAGTATGTGGGGGTAACATTAGCTTAGACGGGAAGCTAATACTTAACCAGACTGAAAGATAATCCATGTGTGAGGTGACAAGAATGTGCGAGACACTACAAGCCTGACACTGAAGTGATGGTGACAACCATCATAGACTCCTCGCTATGGTGTCGGCAGGCCTGCTGCTATTCCCCCTCTGGAACTGCACGCCGCAGTGTCACACAACTGAGCCTTTCAACACCTGCTCACTGTCTGGGTTTCTCCATGTACACGCACACGTTACCTCTGTTGGCTTCTGTGCAGAGTCTCTGTCCTGTTTGGGAAAGGTTAAGACAGACATTTAAAAAGTCATGGTTTTTAGCCAGTATTCAAATCATTATGGTTACCCTGAGTTAAATTCTGACATAAATACCCTTCCCTGCCTATTCCCCCCCACGCCCCCCCCGCCGCCACTGCCAATAAAACTCTTCAGAGCTGTATTTCACACAGATTAATCCGTGCTTTCTTTGAGGTCAGTGAGCTGACACAAAAATACAGTTGCATTGGCTTACTTTGTAAAGGATTATCTGTGTACATAATTTGCCATATGTAGTCTGTTAAGGCACTAATGGGCACAGCTGTCTGAGGGGACACAAAGCAGGAAACAGGCAGGGTAGAAACCAAGCAGATAAAAAATCCACAGCCTCCGGCCCTTGGCGATCCAATGAAACCTAACCCATGAACTCTAGCTTTCATCAGCAAGTTCTAGTTACATTTTCAGTCGTGTTAACATCCCTCCTGAGCCGTAAGGCACAGCTCAGCAGCTTGGGTATCAGAGAGCTTGGGAGCTTTTAGTAGTTTAGGCTGTCAAGAGCACAGGAATTGCCCTGATTCAATGACAATATTAGAGGCTAGCTGCTTCTGGTCGCTTTTACAGAGAGCTAGACTGAAGCTATCTCTAGACATACAAAGGCTCAGTATTTTGTTACCGACCACCTAAAACATATAGTCACCCTAGACTGTATTTTATAATGCACTAATTACATGGCCTTCCAAAATTATTAGCCTTAAACACGGGTAGGAAGTGGTAGTGGGACTTATTTTCTTCTTGTCTTAAATCAGAAAAGCATATCAACTAAAAGAAAAAACTCATTATCTGAGGAAAAACACAGCATGAGAGTCTCGGGTAAATGCCTCATTAAAAACAAACCCAAAAACCCCTGTGTTTTCAAGGACAAATTTTCTCCTTTAATAGTCTGGAAGATGTCACATTTATGGGACCATTGCTAACACATGATGTGAAGATCCCTACTCTGACTCAGAATTTCTCAGAAGGCAGCAATAGGCTGTCTACGGGGTCACTGCTATGACAGAGACGTCACCCCTATTTCTAAGGAGATAGAAGGAAGTAAGAGCCCAAACCAACCACTTCAGATGTCTCTTTCCTCAAACTGCTCAGACTGCTGGACTTCTGCAGTGAAGAAGTACTGAAACAACAACACAAAAACCAAGCCAAGTTACTGGAATTAAATTTGCTAAGATAAACAAACTCTCAGGAATCAGCTTTAAAAAAAGCATTATAATACATGATGAGATATACTGAAAAACAAAGATATTTTTAATTAAGGCAATCCATGCACTAATCAGAGCCTATGCAATTTGATGAGATACTGTAAAAATCTTCATATCGTAGTTACTGCTGCTAATGCTGCAGTGACATGATGCCTACCTTTGGATATTTTTGGCTTCTTACTTAATGTTGTATTTTCAGAAGTACAAGCAGAATTTACACAGGCAAAGGATGCAATATAAACAAAAGCTATGAAAACTAGTATTTTTAGCAACAGGATTCTGACTAATTTAATCCTTAAAGAAGCCAAGCATGCTAAGACAAGCACGTGTGTTTTAGTATTTTATCTTTAGTTCCATTTTAGACCAGATATCCCCCAACTTCTGGTGGGATTTACAGCCTAGAACACTTAAGTCTGGTTGAAAAGAGAGTTACCATTAAAGTTCTTCCCACAACCAGGTATAAATTAAGAGTAACTTCACTGAATTTTACAAAGTTACTTACACTTACATCAACATAAGGGGAGTAGAATTTGGCTTTGGGAATATTCTTGTGCCACTAAGTCACTCAAAATAAAACCAGCTGCTGAGCCTCACACCACATACCAGACAAACCCTGTTGACTTAAGACTCCTTACTAACAAGTTGCTTTGATTCAACTTTAAGTTCATAAATAGCCCCACTGATTTCCCTGGGGAATACATCTATGTCGCAGAAGTTAAAATTATTTTTTTCATTGTAGTCAGCTGATCACCTTTCCTCCACTGTCAAAAAAAAGAAACATCTGCACATGTCCTATGGAAAATGGTGAATTTCAAAGTATATTGACAGTCTACAAGCCAATTAGAGATGCTTCATATTGTAGAAGAAATTAACTGCACATGTGCACAAATAAAGCATTGGAAAATAATGACCATGAAAACATAAGACATGAGCAGGAAACTACCACCACTAAATATCATCTTGGCTAGAATTAGTTGACATATTTACATGTATCTGTAAAGTATGGGGTCGGGGGTGGTGTCAGGGCTTTGCAAGTCAAAAATCACATATAAATACGGTTCATAAAATTTTTTTTTTATGATACTTACACTGGACTATCACACAAATGAGTTTCTGGGGAGGAACCTGTTGATCTTCCTTCACTGTAAAAACAAAAAAAGATACAAAAAAAATAAGGCAGTTGGGAATCCCATCGAAATACCTTGCTGATACAGAAATCGTATGACCTCAGCCTGCTTTAACCCTGTTTTCAGGTCAGCTGTTATGGTACTAACACACGGCAAATTTTCCCCTCTATGGTGACAAGTCTTGTAAAAAATAAAGGACAAAGGTGAGCTTAAGAGCCCCAGGAAATACAATTTGCACTGAAGTTGATGACAACACTGCGCTATTCAGCTTAAACAAATGCAGAGGTTACAGCATGTGCAGGGTCTGCAGCAGCGCCAAGCAGTGGAGCTCACTGGCTCCCTGTGAGTCACCCCCAGCGCTGGGCATTTTGTTGCAGGTTTGTGGTTTTTTTAAGATGGGACACAAATGAAATCCCTGCTGGTGATGGCTAGAGCTGCATGAGGCACAGCACAGCAGAAACCAAGCCAAGCTGGTCTTCTGGATAGGACTCTTTCCTTGACTGGAACTGGAAAAACCACACATCAACTTCCGCTTGCACTGTTTCTTCACATTGAGACTGATGATCCTTTTAAGCCACCAAGATTCCCTTCCTTGCTTCTGGATTCTTAGTATTCGATACTCATTTGGATAAAGCCAAGGATTTGGACCCAGAAGAAGAAACCCTAGCACAGCTCTCGTCCAGCTGCAAGTCTGCTGTGCTTTTCAGTACTCCCTGCAGTGCCAGTCCAGATCCGCAGGGGACGAGTTTCCTCACCTGGGCAGGGAGGGTGTAGGCTTTGGAGGAAGCTGACAGCCAGTTCCCACCCAGAAGGCTGTCACTGGGTTCAAACATGGGGGCCCCCGGGTGTCACAGCTCAGCCACAGCCCCGGGCTGCAGCCATGCATCCCCACTCCTGCTTCCCTGCGACGCTCTGCCTACACATGTTGTCCGGCTCTCAAAATCTCAGGCAGGGCCCTCGTAAGAGCGAGTGAAGAAATATCTTTGCATCATGCCGAAGGACGGCAGCAAGGATATCCCTTTCTCTGATCTTTTGAAACGCCACTTGGGTTTCTTTCTGGGGCTCTGTTAACAGCTCAAGGTTAGAGCCGGACAGTCCTTTCATTTTGGCAGTGATTTACACCAATCTTTAGCAACTGTGGAAAATGCCTGAATGCAAATTATCAGGAATGCATTTGTGCTAGCACAGCCAACACTGTCTCAGCCAGACCTAGATGATGTAAACCTAGATAAAAATAATGATTCTGTCCTTCATTACATTAGATCAGTTTTTCTCTCCTTCTGTTCATTTCTTGCAAAGCAGCTGGTATAGAGTATGAGTACTGCTAGAAGCAACAGCAACCAAACTAATACTTGATTACTGAAGAAGATTAAATCTTCATGCACTTCACAAACATAAGCTTGGTTTGCTACTGCTAGTCAACTGAATGCTAGCCTTGTTTTACTGACTTAATGACTTGACAATACAGTAACTGATGGATTATTACTCTCATTAAATGTCACAGAATATCTGATTTACAATTGAAAAATATATGGAAACAATAATACCTCATTTCACTTGCAGGATCTGGCCTAGGCTGTGTTTTCATTTTCTCTGCAACAGTTTCTGAGCTCTTCAATGTTGATGAAAAGGAAGGGATTGAAATCTGTAAAATACTGGTGTGGATCTGTAAGGAATTCTAAAAAGAATGAAGAATACATGTTACGCTGTTTTGAGCTGAAATTAAGCAGTCATAAACAATTAAAAAAAAAAAGAGTAACAAACTATGAAAAGAAGCATCTGAAGTAAGATTTTTTTTAAAGTGATTTTTTTTCTTTCTTTCTATTGTAATACAATGATTTACTACTTGAAAGATGGCACTGAAGATAAAACATGAATCAATGCACAGATCAGCTACAGCATAGACAAAAACCTCCGAAGTCTCCCAAAGCTGCCTGCTAAATCTATCACAGACCCTATGAAGGGTAGTTCACTTTTTTGGTTTACTCCTGTCCTCAGCCACTCAGAGAATACCAAAAAGCTGCTATCCATTTAATTTAATTTAGTTTTCTTCATAGCGTGTTCATGCTGTTAAGTAAAGTCAAGTCTCGGCTCTGACCCAGAGCTTTAAGTGAAGATATCTATAGTTTTATTACTGGAAAATGTGATTGTAAAAATCAGAGATTGGACCACAACCTACTTATCACTTAACTGAATGTATGTAATGATGATTGCATCCTTTTAAATATGACAAGATATATTAAATAAGTCCCAACATGTTTACTTCAAGTTCCTGACAAATGAAATGCAGGTCCTAAACCCGCTGTTTGATATGGAAAATAATTTCTATGTTTGATAGGAAAAGTAGTTTAGACCCATTCTCATGACAAATACAGCTATTTGCTGTCTCCTGATCCCATTTGATAATTAAGAAAAATAAATTTAACTGAACTCAAATGAAACTCCGCAGCAGCTTTCACAAGAAAACTTAATTCTCCAAAAGGATATGGGACATTACTAAAAACTGCGCAACTCAGAAAAAAATCTTTTCAGAAACTTGAGTTCTGGCATCTGCAATATGAATCCAGCAGAAACAATGCTTTCAAGGAGTGATGGCATTAAATGAGGAAGAAAAAAAGATACCTCTTCATGAATATTCACGTTAAACTCATCGTGGATTGGAGATGCTGTTACTGGGGTTGGGGATGGGCTTTTCTCTGCATCAGTCAGACTTGGTGTGTCCAATAAAACCGTGGAAACAGACCCTGAATTCAAGAAGTCTTCACCATCACTTTCCTTGCCTGAAGGGAGAGAAGATGGAAACCCATTGGCTTTACTTCTGGATACAAGATGACCCTCGCTCCCATGCGAGGTGCAGCAAGCATACTCATTCATGGGCCAAAAAGGGAAGAGGCTAGGATTATTTTTTCTTTGAGAGACTACTACGGGAGAAGGGGAGCCATCACCCAATGTTGCTTCCCAGTTCAACCACCACAACGTAGCAGGGTTGGAGCAGAGGGAGGACAGACATCTGACAGCAAAAAGCCCAGGAAACACCCTCAGTGCATTTAGTGGGATCAGTTTCAAAAAGCTGAATAAACTGGAGTAGTTATTTCCTGTCCTGTGGTTTGGAATTTCATACTAAATACTGCTTTCCCCCCTGTTACCTAGGAAAAGAGCAGGGGGTCAAGTCTGCCTGAAACTTAAGATGGTATTTTTAAGGTACCCACAGGAAAAATACAGTCCAGTGCACAAAAGTCTAACACCAGCTTTTAAGTGACTACATTATGTTGGCAGGCTGCCACAAATTGAGTGCTTCTCATTTAGATAACGCCATAGCCCACACCCACATCTGTCATCCTCTGCTCCCAGTGAGTGATTTGCTGCTCCTGAACTGCCGCAGTACTACCAAAAGGCTTGGATTTCCACACTTGCTATTGATACCAGAGTACTGACACCGCCAACAAAAAAAGCCAGGTAGAAGCAAAGAGGGACACCAGGAACCTCTCTTTTCCCTGGGTCTCATCCTCAGTCTCGGCAGTGTGTCCAGACGGGGCTCTGCCCTCCACTTTTTCTGCCTTGGCCCAAGACAGCAGAGCCAAGAGGCCAAACGTGAAACCACCACCACAAAAATATCTATTTTGCCTCCTCACTCATATCTGGCTATTGACAATCTTCACTCTTTGAAAGGACCCCTGGGGGCTCCTACATCCCTCTCTTAGGAAGGTCATCCACTTCTGACATTTGCACAGCCAACAAAAGCCACAAGCCCTTATCCATCCTAAAGAAGCTCAGGCAATGAGCTCAGGTCAATTCAAGGCTGGAAGGCTGGGTTGGCCTTCTCTGGCCTTCAGAGGACTCACTCACAAAGGAGGTTTCTGCAACATGATAATACAACATTTGTGGCGCACAGACTTTTAAGTTGCGCATAGATGTACATACATTATCAGAATGCTGAAGTCTAAAATTTCCTGAGGACAGGTCTTTCAGAGGACAGTGACCTAAAAAATGCAACTTGAGCACTGAAAGAAGAGGATGATGCAGGGGGAAAACCCAACCTAGGACTGTAATGCAAACAGGCCAGGATTATTGCTGTAAAGGGAGATACTCATTTTCTGACATCCAAATGTTTTCATCTGAAAATCCAGAACCATTTCAGCGTAATGCTCTATATGTGTTTCTTTTGCAATTTTTTTAAGGGAGTTTTAAGGAAGCAGAGAGAGTATTCAGTGCAATTACATCAAACTGATGACCATCATCCTCAACATTTATCTCCTTTGGGGATCAGAAGCTCCTGATCTGGAAACTTCCACCAGTCTTGGAACATATGGAATGGACCATTACACGTTACACTACATATTCTAGCTACTATTTCAGCCACACAGTTAAACTCATAACCTGGTGGCAGAGAGGCTTTTTTGGGGGGTGTGTGAAGAAAGACTGGTAGGAAAAGCCAGCCTGGCCCCTCACTGCAGGAAGGAAGGAGAACTATTCCACAGCTGCTGCATGTGATGGTGAGTGAAGGCTTCACTACGTGCCAAAGATGCAGTGTGTCATTGCAACACAGTCCTGGCAGCACATCCACTTTGCTACAGATGTTTTTGCAGCTCTCGGGCATTGCTATTACAGCGCGTGCAGCCGCTGGGGTGGTGCTGGTTGGGCTTACAGGAACACTCGTGCTCAGGCATTGCTCTGCTCAGCTACCAACCCCTCCTCAGGAATACATGCCAGAGCACAGCAATATTTAGCAGTTAATGTAGCAGGCAGCCCTGAAAGGCATTCCAGAAGGCTATGGGAAGAGCCCGAGAGCTTATCATAGTCAAACTAATTTTACAAGGGGGAAATAAGCAACACAACTACCAGTTACAAATGGAACAGCACCCAAATGTGCAGCTGCCTGGCCAAAAAAAAAAAAAAGGCAATTTACCAGTTCACACCAGTTTAAGAACTGGCTTTTACTCTACCTAAGAGATGTCTCCAAGGATAGTAAGTCTAAGAGTTGATATAACACTACCACAATGCACTTAGAGTTTAAATGAGAGGTGGGGTTTTTTGTTTGTTTGTTTGGGGTTTTTTAATTGTACAATACCTTTTTTACCTTGAGCCAATATCACCATGTCTTGAACTTTCTTGTATCTATTCAGAGACTGACGAAGCTCTTCTATCTTCCGATCCTAAAATAAAGGAAAGTTATGACTGTGCATCTTCCCTCAGCAAATCAAAAATAAGAAATACAAATACTAGATATTCTTCAGTTTAACTGGTTGTGAGACTAAAACAAATGGGAACTGTGGATAGGACAGGACCCAGAATTCTGAGAGGCTTTGAGATATCAAAACTTGTATTTAGCAAAAACTATCATCTGGTTAATCACCAAAACTGTCCCAGCCTTGAAGCCACCTTGTTAAGTCAAAGGTAGAGTATAATAAATTTGCCATGTACAAAGAAAGCAGTAATCAAAGGACTGAGGGCTTTGGTGATCAAAAGAAAACATCCTACAAAATGCACATGCATATGAATGTGCAAAGCCATACACAAAAACAATTCAGCGCAGCCTGTAATGGGACTTGTATGGAGCTCTTTACATTTTCAGAACACAGTGTAAACTGTAGTTGCACTGAACTGAATGACAAACCACTGGTAAGGACTCTGTGTATATGCGACAGTGGTCATAAATGCTCAGTTATAGTCCCTTAAAGGCACTACAGTGAATCACTGATTCTTACAAACTTTATTTTTTAATTGAATTGTGACAAGTTCATATGTGAAGATTTTCTTAGAGTTTTAACTCAAACTGATGAATGATTACTGAAAAAATAAAGACTTTGCTACCTTCTCTTCATTTGCTGCCATCAGAGATTCTACTGCCTTCTTCATTTTCTGTACCTCTATATCTAAAAACACAATACAATTCTCTAAGTCAATTTACATAAAGGAGTGTAAAGAAATAAGAAAAACAAAAGACCTAGAAGCAACTCGGTAATATCTGAAAGTAAATTTACAAATTAAAAGACAAAATATAAGCCACTAATAACTCCATTTTAGATGGAAACATATAGAAGAAACCCCTTTTTATTCAAAACCTTTTTTTCTGACATATTTATCAAGGAAATGATGAAAGTCAGGAAATTTCCTTACCCACCCCCCC
>KL257035.1:34578-57712 GCA_000699545.1 Podiceps cristatus
CCCCCGCCAGCCTTAGGAAAACAGAAGTCAAGAGTAAAATTACTGTTTGACTTTCACTAGCTCCATCTTTCAAATAATCAAATAATTGCGAAACAAACCATCCAAAACATAAAATGCTACGTTTGGAGTGAAATAAAACACATTCTCATTACAACAGTCAACAAACACCCCAAATGGCATCTCAAAAACCCACTATACAAAGCAATAGGATTAATGGATATGATGAAGAAAGCATTGTGCAGTGATGCTTAGTCTTAATTCAGTATGGATGTAGAAATGAGGACAGCACAATGGAATGACACAAGTATTTGCTGTGATGAGCAGTCATGCTAGAATATATCTTGTAGTTCAGACTTGGAAAAGGTCCCTAACACAAACAAGTGTTCTGCGCTTCATCTATAATCCTTATTTACAAAGAAGTATAAATACATGGGAACGTGCATGTTCTAACAAGATTAGATTTTGGAGGTTCTCTGGACTAGAAATTCAAAAAGAATGGAAATAATCTTCATTTTTGCTAAGAATCTGCCTTGCATAAATGAAGTAAACTTTAAATTTTGTTACAAACGCAGGTGGGCAAATTCACGGGCAAGAATTTTACCTTGTTTTAACTTAATAAAATTTCAAGAAAAACAGTGTGGGAAGAATATTTTCCTCCTTAATGAAATGCAAGAAAAGAAGCTGCCTGGCTGGCTTTCTAGATGAAAGACATTTAGACACATTGGGCTAAAACTGTAACTGATCCAGTTCCAATGATTTGCACTCAGTTATGCTAACTGAAAATCTGTTTTACTGGATTGTGACTACATTTCACTGAGAGGCAACTGTTTAGTGAGTCTCCATGAGACCAAATCTTTCTTTGTCTATCAGCTTTTCATCAGAAAACTTTGTATTTCAAATGTGATATATCAAATTTTACTGTAAGTGCAACTAAGGGTTATAGATGATGCAACCTAACAATGTTTGTTAAAGCAGTTTCGCAAACACATGCAGAAAGCTATTCTGGAAAGCACTTCTGAAATGCAAATGCTTGTGGAAAGACACCAGAAACCTTACTTTTATCTTTGAGCTTCTTTTTACAATTTTCATCTGTTCAGGAAAATCCATTGGATTTGAGATTAGCATGAAGGTTATGACATTAAACAACTTTTAACACAATAATGATACTTAAGGAGTCAACTGTTACTCACGTATTATTGCAAAAGCGAGCAGTTCACGATTGCAACCTGCCAACGTTCCTAATGTCACAAAAACAGTCTCACTGCTCTCATACACAACTACCTGTCTCAAGGATGTATTTTCCAACTGTATGTTTTCACTGTAAGGCCTCAGAAAAGGCTTATGCCAATAGATTACTCTCTAAGCCAACACTTTACTGGCAAAACCCAGCTAAGTGATAATGTATGCATTTTTGTTCAGAAAGCACAATTCAGCTAATAGGGTAGATAACCTGTGTTACCTGAAAATAGCATTACTTCTATATTTGCTCCAAGGCAGAAAAAACATGGTCCATCATGGCTGAAGATCCTCTGCTGAGCTATGCTGAAAACTAAACTAAAGCTGAGAACCAGAGGGTAATGGGAGTTTCATGTATACAGCAGCCCCCAGGAAGAAACTCCCCACATAAGTAGTCACACATGCAATAAAAGCAGACCTTGTTCACATTTAAATATTTTAAAATAAATTAAAAAAAAAGGAGTCATAGTTCAATGTGGTCACTTTTAGTGCTCTTACACAGGGGTTTTAAAAACTGATCATTTTATTAAATAAAACTTGATGATCTACACATAGCATTTTCCTCCTCAGGTCAGGGGAGAAGACTAATTAATCTCTTGTGGCTTTATTTTTCTAAAAAGCATACTTTAAAATCACAATCTTCAAATCAGCAATCACTATCAGTGAGATATATTCAGAAGTGAAATTGCAGGTCACAAAAATCTGTGGAAAAATTTCTGTGAGGCTTTAAAGAAAAATTTCTGGTTTTAAATAGTTTCCGCAATCTAAGTTTCCCCCAAATAAATACTGGGTTTGTTTCTTCTTTGCAAGTAAATAAAAGAATTATCTGACATGTAAAATTTCTGTGCTAATTCAAGCTTAATTAGGATTTAGATTTATGCAGTGCACAAATACAGAATCAGTCCTCGATTTCACCTGCTTAGGGCTGGGTCCACACTGAAGGTTTGCTGGTGCACATCATACTTCGGTTTGCAGTATGGCTCTTCCCCTTCCTTAACAGTAAGGGATGTACAAGCAAAGACCAGCACAGATACCCACACAGAAAGTTCCCTTCTCAATATAAACTTTTGGGGGGGCTTGCTTAAATTAGTTGAAGGATTTCTTTGCCAATACAAATGTCATCTTTTGAGGCACCATGCAAGCCATGTAAACAGCTAATTACAGATTACTTAGGCTAGTTTAAAGTTGATTAAGAACCTGCTACAATGGTAGGGTCAAGTCAATACCCACTAAATATATTAGAAGTAGTAAACGGGAAGACAGAAAGCAGATTAAAATGGAGGCTTTTATCTGTTGTTTCCTGTACAACCATTCATGGCAACATGACCTCAGATGAGGTGACTGAGGACACAGTGAGAGCGCCTCCCTTCTTCTTACCTCTATCCAGTATTTCAATTCCTTCTCCTTTCAGCTTGCAAACCAATTTTTCTTGCAGCCTTTTAACCTCAGTTTCCTTCTGCTCTAGTTTGTCTTTCAAAGCTGCTAGCTCATCCTGTAATAGACAGAGTATCACTCAGTGACAGCTTCTGCACGCACCCGAGATGTTTCCAAAATCCCCTCCTATGAAGTGCAGACAACAGGTCCTCAGCCAGTGGAAATGACTGAGGGCCCTCTGACATTTACACTGGCTGAGGGTACACCCACCAAACTGCCTCAGAACATCACAACAGACCGCTGAGTCAGTAAGGGGGCAAAATCATGGGCCTATGGTCTGAAAGTATTGGTCTCATGTATAATTGGAAAGAGATTTTACATCTAAATTTAAAATAAAGAAAAAAAAAAGCTGTTTTCTTATTTATTTAACCTTTCAGAGACAGAAAAAGTGCAGGTGATGAGGCTGAATGCTAAAATTTATGAACACTTAATATGGTATTTATAGGGCATGTTGCATGTTCAAAGCTGGACAATTATGGAACTGTGCTTACACCAGGCTGAGGACACTTTCAGAAATAACCACTGCTTCTATGAAAGAAAAATCAATCACGACACCATCAAGCACATAAACACATACTGGAAAGCAGTTCAGATGAAATTGTGGTACCTCTGCCACAGTTGGGGTTTGCTGATGAAGCATTAGGAAAGGAAGCTTAGAGTTGAGATTCATGGGATTAAGACAGATGGTGTTTGGGGGAGTTGGGGTCTATTAGATAAATGCTGTCAAATTTTAACTTAGATCTAACCATCTGCACTAGCAAGTGACTGGCACGGATCCATGCATTTAACTTTTTAAAATTTGAGTCAAATCCTACCCAGTTTAGTAACATGTTTCTTTGATGTCCGAGGATATCTTGTGCAACAGCATCATCAAGACAGGACCCTCAGTGCAAATGTACCCAACACTGAAAATTTAATTTGTTCAGTTTGTAAACAAAACAAAACAAGGCAAGACTGGCATTTACAGCTTCTAACTGAAGTTTCAAATCCTTAAGGGAATAAACCAAAATAGAATACCGTGGCTTAGGTATATTCCTGAGCTTTCCTCAAAAGATCTCTTGCAAATATATAGTGATGTCTGCAACCCAAACTATGGCCTGGACTACACAATTTCCTGAAATTCGTTCCTGTTTGCTCTAAAGCATCATTAAAAAATAGAGCAAACTTAAAATTATCAAGAAATCAAAGCTTCTTCCAGAACGGTGGTTGGCAATACAATCCTCCAGCACTCCAACTGGGTACTGATTTTGATGGTATTTCTGCCAGTGTAGGACCCATGCTTCTCCATGACAAGACCATCTCTTGGTCACTTGAGAAGCAGCTGTTATACCCATGGGCAACTAGAGCTGCATGTGGTTGGTTGTTCATGTGTATTTCTTCCCCTGAATTAGAAACACGATATGTAAATTTACATGTGGGAGAGGGGACAGTATAAAAAAAAAAAAAAAAACCCCACTATTTTCTAGCTAGTTTTCATGAATAAATTTTCTCTAAATAGGTGAGAAAAAGTTCTGTTTGAATAATGGACATAAACTACAGAAGAGGCAATCTTCCCTTGGAAGGGGTACAATTTTAACCCAAGCCTAATTCCATCATGTGTAACCTATGCAAAGTTCATGACACTAAAATTCTCTCCTATCCAATATAAAATCTGTTTACAAGGAATACCTACATAAAGAGCTTTCCACATTTAATGGGAAAAGGCGCACTGCATAACAACACACAGCAATTAATGAAGAACAGAGCATGACAGTACGATGCAAGACAGACCGTAAAACAGTGGAACATGAAGGATTCAAAACAGGCCCAATGTTACCCAGAAACTACTACACCTTTAGGATCTGGCTTTTTTGCTCCATCCGTTGCTTTTCATACTGCATCTGACCCACTTTGATTTTCATACTAGAAAGTTTGGCCATTAAAGACTGGTAACAGAGACATAGGAGTGAGAGAAAACTAAAGATAGAAAAGAGACAAGGCTAAATGGCAAAGAGAAATTAGACACTTATAGAAACAGGCTGCTAGAATTACTTAGGCGAATGCTTTCCCTTCAGAGGTGGCTGATTTTTGGCACATTTAGGAGAAAATACATGCTCAGCTTTGGTCTCACCTATGGCACATGCCTTGTGTACTGCAACTGGTGTTTCTTGACCCAAATGTGAAACAAGGGTCTAAACAAGTAATAAATTTACTGTTATCAGCCAGCTGCATGGTAAGTTACCCTCCATGAAAAACAATGCCCAAATCTGAAAACCATAGCATGAAATGTAGAAATAAACTCTAGTGCCAAATGAGTACCATGAAACCTCTGGGCCTGAGCGTGCCTAGGATTTTGCAGGGGGCATGCGAGGATTGGGGAAAAGAGAGCAAACGTCTGAAGCCTGACTTACACCCATTTCTGCTTCTTCCCCTCAGCCTCACTTACTTTGGTTGTTTTCAGTTTTTTCTCATACTGGAGCCTTTCATTGTCCATTTCTCCCACTCTCAGCCGCAATTCATTTATTTCCTGGATCAAATCCTGAGTGGGGGGAAAAACAAGACCAGAAATGACAAAAAAATTCAGTAAACAAAACAGAACAATAGGTACCCGTAAAAATACAGCAGTGATATAAAGCACTCAGTACACAAAAACACACCACCCAAATTTACAGCTACATCAAGCAATTCAGACCTTCCTAGATATCCAGGGACAGTGTTTCTCCGTTTCTGCATTACTGCACTTATTGCAAGAGGGCAGAGGACAAAGGGAGACAGAAACTGAAGTTGTGTTCCCTGTGGTGAGGGCCCCTCTAGCTGGGGAAATGGGATCTTAAGTGGCCAGTTGCAGACCTGCAGGAAGCCTTGGGGACAGCCAGTCCCTCCATGTAAGTGTTAACGAACCACAGCTTATTGGGAAAATGATCTTCCTGCTCAGCAGGGGAACGCATTACCAGAAAGTAACTCAAAAGATGTCCAGCAACCTTCTGCCTCATGTATATCTCACTGACCTTTAGTTTATGTATGGACACCAGATCAGTGTTACATTTGTGTGGGGAAAAAGGAAAAGGAGAAAAAAAAAAAAAAAAAAAAAAAAAAAAAAAGAAAGAAAGAAAAAAAAAAAAAAGAAAGAAAGGAAGAAGCAGTTTCTCAGTAGCTACTGTAATGCTGTATCACCAGGAAACTCTTCAAAAGAGGAGATAAGCTCTTTTGTGCACCCTGAAAAACACAGAGAGCGTGAACTACAGTGTAATGGCTTGTAATGGCTTTTAAACTACCAAGAAGACAGTATGCTACTTAGGTTGGCTTGTCTTCCTACATGGTAAAGCAAATCCCATCCATGTCTAACAACACTGTACATTGAGCTAACAACTGTAAGCAAAATTTTTCAGAGCTAAGTGTATAATTAGTAGAGATTTATAATTTATAATATATATAATTTATCAAGCCAGCAGCTAACATTTAGAGGGTATTCATGGGTCCCTGGTAACACTGGCCTTCCAGCCCCACACCATGTTTTCTGAGCTTACAAGCCTCTGGTTATTATTTTGTGCTTAATGAACATGATGGCAACAGAGCAGCATCCATATTTCTTTAGCAAGATCCAAGCTCAATTAACAGAACTCCAAGAAAATAAAAATACAGAACATTTTGATGCTATTATTAATTGCTACTGCTAATGTATGACTTTCTGATTTGGATACACCTGCAATTCCTCACTGATTCTTCAATATGTGACCTTTACAAAGCACATCACTCTTCTAAGTATAAACGTACATGGATGTCAGTCTGCATGACTACATTAATTGAGCTGTTTCTTATCGACACCAAGTGTTCCAAATCTCTAATAAATCTGTTCCCAGGTCTGATGGTCAGCTTTGACACTATGACGATTTGTTTGGCGCTTTTCTCTCCTGCAGCCATCATTTTTGCTTTGGCATGATCCAATGTCAAAATATGCTGTGCATATTTATCACTTGAACTATGTGACTTTTAAAACACTGAAGGAGGAGAAGGAAACCAGTTATCCCTATTCAAAAAGCCCCTCTGAGCAAAATGAATAACAAACCAAAACTCTTCTCCGTTTATGAAAAAGTTAGCACAACCCATATTGATTAGCAGAAATGTCAAGATACACTCACAATGTCACGGAAAACAGTAATCTTACAACTAGAATGCAAGAGTGTAAGATCTTGGAGCAGAAACTAAATAATTCTGCTTAATCTGTTATGGACCTCATGGGTAATTGGATCCTTCACCAGTGGTAACTGTTCACCAAAAACAGTGTACAATTTGCTCAAGGGTTAAACAGGACTAAATACAAGTCCTAACAGCATGCTTTGCCCTAAAAATATTCCTCTCTTGCAAGTCCAACATTAACTCATGTCTTAAGTTATCTACAATGCTGTAACTGTAAATGACATTAATTCTCATCTTTTTGAGGCAGAGGAATACATTAAGGATTCACCAGGTTCCATATACAGACCCCTCATTTTAGTACACAAGAGATGGTCAAGCCTTGCATAAATGAGCAGAGGAAAAAGAAAAGGGCCGAACAGGGCTGTCTCCCCTGCTACTGAATTACTATGTAACTTTGGGCAAGCTACCAGGTAGAGATTGTCAAAGGCACTGAGGTTGCCTAAGAAATCCTAATCCTCCCAGGGTATTTCACTTTCCTGCTTGCTGTCCTGAAACATTTACCCTTTTTTTTTTTTTTTTCCCTGCTATTCTCTGTTCAACTGATTTTGACTACAACCCTTTCACAGCAAGGACTGTGCCTTGCCCCCTCCTGCAGCAGCCCCAGCAAGGAGATCACAGCGTTGTTTGAAACCTGAGGGTGCCAACCATTGTCACTGCTTATGACCTGAAGAGGTTTTGGAACCAGTGTGATGCTTGAGGTGTGTATGTTCCCATGGCACTCAGGGTGTTGTACGAGTCCGTCAGGATCTGAGATCAGACCAAAAAGCCACTGAGTCCCCTGGCTGGTTTGGATGAACCGGCAGTAAGAGTCACCCACGTGGTGGCCAGGGTATGGCACCTGCTCTGTTTGCATTTAATATCTCCCCTTTGGGCACCCATAAAAGGGTTAAAACACCTGCCCTGGGTGTAATGCATGTTCCTGTCTTA
Source organism: Podiceps cristatus (assembly GCA_000699545.1). NCBI lineage: Eukaryota > Metazoa > Chordata > Aves > Podicipediformes > Podicipedidae > Podiceps > Podiceps cristatus. The sequence goes on from KL257035.1 coordinate 42,352, forward strand.
AAAACCTGCAAAACAGGGAAGAGCCAATTAAATGGTCGTCTTCTGATCCAGGGTCAAGTCCTTCCGTGCAAACACCCAACGGCTGTTTCTTGCACAGATCCACGAATGAAGCTGACGGGGTGGGACACAGCCTCCCATCTCCCAAAGCCTTCTCCTTCCCTGCTCACGCTACTTGCGCTCTTCATGGCAGGGCCAGGGAGACACAACAAGCAATGGTAACTTTAAGCTTCAGAGGTCAGAGGCTTCCTTACTGGCATTGGAAACACATTTGTAGTTGTGCTCCAATCAGAAATTCATCTGCACAAAGGAGACTGGTGGTGTTTAAATTACTAAGAATTTCCCATGAGTGAGCCAGTTTAACCTCTGGCTGCTGCTTCAAAGACCATGTCTGGTTATGGACTCCTCCCTAAATAAACTGCCTCATATGACATTTTCTTACATAAACTCAGCCCAACTCAGACCACCCATGCTCCTTAAGGAAAGTAATACTGGTGTCTGCTGAGAAAGTGGAAGGACTGGAATGATTTAAAGAACAGAATAATTCTAAATCTCTATTAAGTATACAACTCGCTTTGAAAAAACTGTGTATTTGCAAACATCTAGACAGGAAACAAAAAAAAAATTGTAGACATCTAGTGAAGCATCTGTTTAGAGAAAGAATGGTAAATATCAGAAACCTACCAAGCTGGAATGGGAAGTTGCAATGACAGACATAAATCAAAACTGACTAATATGAAGGATTTAATCTGAATGGTAATTCTGTAGGAGACAGTAGCTCCACAAAAGTTGCTTTAAGATGTCAACTTTTTTTTTTTTTTGGTCACTTTCTTTTCCCTAAATAAAAACAGAAACAACATTCATAGTTTTTCTTTCCCACTTTGGTTATGAATTTTTTTTCCATTTTGAACAGTGCATGTAAATGCCATAATGTGTTGTACAGTGAAGTATTTAAAATATTCATTTAAATACTCAGCTCTACTGAAATAATTGATTATCTATTATTTTAAACAGGAATATAATTAGATCAACATTGCATTAAAGATTGTGTACTTCTGAATAAGTCCTGCCTCCAAAAATATCTGTCAGAGGTTTTTCATGGCTTACAACTAATTAGCCATTCATTTCTCCACAGAACAAAATAGAAATTAAGACATATTATTATTATCCCTTTCAGTATCTAAGCCTAGGCCTTTTTACAGCTATGAAGTGTTGAAACAAAGAAGAAACAACAAAATAATTTCTATCACACTAAACTACATTCTCATTTTCAAAGACAGGGAGGAACATTTTAGTAATAGTTCATTAGTTCTAGCATAAATATCCAGGAAATAAACATATATAGCTCCTAATTATAATAACCACCTTTCAAACATAATTTAGGTTATCTTCTTTTTATCAAAGATATTAAGCGTATTTCAAAGAGAAAGGACTCTATAGCTGCCATGCAGGTAGGCCTCTTGCACTGAGCCTACAGAGCTGCAGCGCGTGTTGTGGCCCTCACACTAACCACTTTTCTGGGAACAGAGGTAGCTCCACATCCACCTTCTCGGTCTGCTGCCTGAATTGTGCTATTAAGTTATGGAGAAGCTGCAGTTCAGGAGGGAAATGAAAGGAGGAGGCGTACAGGAAAGCTCAGCAAAGAATTATATTCAATAAAAAACAAGAAAGAGAGGAAAGCAAATCACCCAAATCCCAATCACTTTTGTTACCTGTTTTGGAAAGCACAAGAAACCACAGGGTATTCACAAATGGAGATGCAGTGGAATCCAGTTCTGAAAGCATGTGCTCGCTGCAGTCATTTGGCCCACAAAATGGCCCCAAAGCCATTCACTGTTGATGTCAAGTCATTTATCTATTGTTTGGGCTGCCTAACATAGTTGTTGCTACACAGGTAAAGAGGGTTACCTGCTGTATGCTGTAATTCATGATAAAGCTGAGCACCATGTGGGCAGAGACACCTCACCGGTGCTGAGAAAGCACCCAGCTCTTAACACACCTCCTCTGGAGGCAGACCACCACCTTCAATGGTTCTTGCCACCTTTCCACCTGCCAATTGCTCCAGCGTTGCCATGAATGGTACTTGCCCGGACTGCAAAATCAGCTGCTTTTAAGGCAATGCTGTGATCCTTCATGTAACATCTGGTATCCAACTAGAGGAAAAGGCAATGGGAGGCAACATGAATTCGATCCGCAGCTTGGCAGCACCCAGATGTGCTACGCTGCAGGAAACGACACTGCCACCACTACGTAAATGATCACCTCCTTTCAAAGCTGAACATGATTTGAGTCAGTGGACTTCTTTGGGTCTGTGTGTTACTTCAGACAGACCAAAGAAAGTAAGTCAAAAGCAAGCCCAACTTTTGCTTTTACACTTGCAATACAAATGAGGAACAACACTTCACTAGAAAATATGTAGGAAACTGGAAGGGAGTTGATAAACTACTAATTGAAGTGGAAAGGGCAAATTTTGTCTCCTGTGATGACATGGCTTCTTCCCTTCTAGAAGTGAATGACAACTGGAACATCCATAATACAAATATCTGACATGTCAGCTCACTGATGAACCGAGAATTGGAAATTTTATTCTGCTTCCTAGGCAGACTCCAAGGTATTTCTGATATGGGGTATGGCACCCTGGCAGTGAAGCTTAGCCTCATTCTTGGAGTTTCCTGGAAAACTGGGTTTGCCCACCTGCTTTGCCCACCATCTTCTGGCTTCAAACATGAGCAAAGCTCAGCTACACAGATCTACAGCAGACAGAAGGCAAATGCCCAGGAGAGCACTGCCAGGGATGGCAGCTCCGGGCTGCAGCTCTGCCTGGCACCTGTACATGGCTGGGCTGAAGCCAGGCTGAGATGAGGAACCACTGGCCTCTTGGTCCTGGGCATCTGTGGGGCTGGGATTTGAAGTGAGGCTTCAAAATGCCCTCACACAGAGTCACCTCATTCTCTCCGTTACTAAAACTAAAGGTTTGTCTTTTAGTGTGCCCTGTCTTTGCACATGCATGTTTTTTGTACTTGCAATGGGCAAGTACTTGCAGTGTTTGCCTCAGACATGCCTTACTACGACAATGAGTTTCAAGTTGGGACAGGAGAGTGCAGTATGTTGAAGATTTTATTTAAATCCATCCTAAATGCCATCCCTCCTGAGATCTGATAGCAAGAATCAAAAGCTGGTTTTGGAAATCTTTCTGTCTAATACCAGAGTTTACCAAAGAGGTCACTTTTTATTTTAAGAGATACATGTTTTAACTTTAAAGATGAATTCCCTTCCTGCCTGAGGGGAGGGGAAAAAACCAAAACAAACCAAAAAACAAACACCAACCATGGAAATTTTCAGGTAACATGAAGCCACACACAGCTTTCAGAATTTATTCAGTTTCAGTTGGGTTTTACTCACCTCTGTGTCTCTGAATCTGTCCTCATAGTCCAATCTATCCTTCTCTACAGACGTAAGCTTTAACTTCAGAGTGGAAATCTCTGCCATAAGATCTAGCTTCTGAGTTTCAAGGGATGTTCTGCTTAAAAGCTCCTGATTCAAGATAAAGAAGAGAACAAAATTATTCATGTAAGGGGAAGAAATCAGTAATTTATTTCTACAACTAAAGGCCTCTTTCATGGGGAAAAGCATCACATTTCCTTGCACTCTCTGAAGCCCTGGGACACAGCTCTTACCCATCTGACAGACTCCAGGCATCTAGGATGCATATGAGATCACGGGGGCACTATCACGAGTTGGCTGCCAGGACAAGAAAAAAGCTTGTCTGTCATCACAGTTGCTCTGGACAGCAAGGAGCTGAGGGGAACCTACCCATCCTGCCAGAGGCTTTATTTAATCCAAGTCTCTCTGAAGCTCAGTGGGGAGAGGCTCAAAGAAGAGCAGGGCAGGATTCCGACAATATAAAGCAGCACTGACATCACTAAAAACAAAGACTTTAAAGCAAAGATGGTAGAAAATTATCACTTAGTTAAGAGACATCAAGGGGTGCAACACCTCGAAGTTCACTGCTCTCACTGAAGCAAAATGCAGTTTGTTAAGAGAGAATGCAGACAGACATGCGCCTGTGAAATACCTGCTGCAACATCTCTTCCGTGGCATTCAGCTTCTCCCTGTGCTCCTCTAGACAGAACTCCAGATCCCGAATCTTTTCTCCTTGGGCTTCCACCTGGTCTGTAAGCACACTTACCTGCACAGTGGAGAAAAAGGGGCGCATATTTAGAATCTTGCCCCCGTGCCATATGTGTCACCTGAAGAACTGTATGTAACAGTGCTGGCTGGGTCACAGATGAAATGGGAGCATGGCAGGGAGGAGGAGCCGCAGTAGAGCTCTGCTGAGGGCACAACGTGTGGCAAAGGCGACAGGAGAGGAAGGAAAGCTCTCCCCTTGTGCTTACTGGAATTTCAGCCAAAGTTCTGGAGGACGCAATGCAATCCTGCATCTTCCCTCCCGACTTGTCCTGGAAGTTCTTGCAAGGGGTAGCTGCTGCATTTTACAGCCAACAATTATGTCTTTGCTGTGACAATACACTAACTAAACCCCACTAGTTCCTACCTTAACAACCAAATAGCTAAACCTCACTGCATACAATTTATTCTGTTTTCCAAGTGACTGCACACAGTGTACCACAGCGTACAGCTTCTCCTTTGCAGAACAGTAAGAGCAAAGGAGGTTACAACACATGGACCGAAGCTAGGCAGGACCAAGACACCACCTTTGAGACTGCAGACTGATTCCCATTTTGCCTTTTCTGAATTAAGTTTTTGTTTTAAACAAGCTCTTTCAAAGTAATCTGCAGTACTGCTGGGAATGAGTGCAAGCTGCCTAGAGCAGAGCTCAGCATTTTCACAGCCCTTAGGCCAGGTCCACATCAGGAAACTGCAGGATGCCTGCCCAGACCAAGGTGTGCCAGGTAGTCCCAACTGATAGCAAGAGTAAGCCAGCTGGCAAGAGCGCTCAGGGCTGACCCAGCCCAGCAGCAGGTGAGCAGGACCTCTGTGAAGCTGCTGATCTCCTCCGGCCCGCTGGCCAGTCCTGCAGCTTTTGGCACCTTTCACAAGGACAGGACGTCTGTCACCTGATGTGGACAGCATGTGAATGGTCATGGAAAACGGTGATCTTAAGGACACACATGAATGTAAGAAGGTGGTCACTCTGCAGATCTGCTCACCTAACAAGATTCCAAAAGAGATCAGATACACAGAAAAAAAAGCCCTTTAGATTCTTCCTGCAATCTAAATTCACACCTATCCTTAATCTGTGTTAACTCTCGGGTATCAGCAAGCCTTCTGAACACTGTCCAAGATGATGCAACTGCAAATAAATCCTCAGAGGTTTTATCACATACTATCAAAAAGTTTTATGAATGCATATGCAGGAAAAAAGAAAAAAAAAAAGGTGACTACTCACTTGCAGAACAAGAGATTCCTTATCATTTTCCAGACGAGCCAGCCTTTCTTGATACACATCTCCATTCCCAGATATATGTCCATTAGTCTGAAAAGGACAGCAAATGTTGTGTTGTCAGCTGTTGTACCATAAGCATCAATGTTATCAATACACTTAAGGAGTATTTTTAGTCTGCGCAGTTCAAGAACAATTTTAAAGTATTCTTCAGCCCCCAAAGGGTGACGAATCAAATAAACTGTCAACAAAGGACACACGACCACCATTCAGGATGAGAATTATTCAGAGGCTTAAGGATGAGAAAAGAACAACCTTTTGGTGACCCAGTTATGCAAAATTCAGTTACTGTGTATTCAGCATTTTGTTAACAAAATTTGCGCTCAATGATGTACTATGCTAAGCCATAATTGCAAAGAGACGAATACCCCAAGACACTCAGCGTGAAAAAAAACAACGTACAATCAACAAAATGTGCATTATGCTTCTTGCAAGTCAAACATTTTTTTCTAAAACACACAGTAAGAGTGTCCTTTTACATCAGGCTCATTTTACTGGGTATGGGTGAACGTCTGCACTCTAAACGCATCTCTTTATAAAGCTGCCTGAGGCTAAAGAGAAGCAAGAATACATGTTACTGCTATCAGAGAGTTCAGAGGAATCAGCAACTTTCTTTCTTCGTAATAACGTCAATGCTCTCTAGCAGCGAGGAGGATTTTACCCTATCCATATTCAAAACTGTCTCAAAGCACTTTGTGATGGATGCCACAATCAGATCTCAGCTCAGAAAAGAAATTCTTGTTCCCATCATTGCATAAATCACTTAGAGGAGTCTGAGAAGCTGCTCTGAAATCCAGCGTGCTCAGTAGAGAGGCTCCCACCAACTTCGAGGGGCCTTGATTTCCCTCTGAATATATGATGAAAAGAAACTGGGCAACTGATTCTCCTGCCCCGGTGAGTCTGCAGTACAACGCTGCCATGAGAGGCCACCCCCACGCAGGAGCTGCAAGCCTCGGGCTCCTGCTTCAAATCTCCCTTTCAAGCAGCCTGTCTCCCCCAATTGCAGAGGAAACCTCAGAGGAGACCTGCCAGCTAAAACTCCTTTTCTAAGTTACATGCCTGACACTGGGTGACAGGAGGAACCACTTTGTTTGAAACCAGAGGAATAAAATGCCCACCAGCACCACTTAAAGATTAGATGCAAAGGAAACAGGAAGGGGTACAAAGTATTTGACCTCACCGTAGTGCTCTCCTCAAGAAACTGGGCTGTGTCCTGGCAGCTTGTAGATCAGCGTGCAGTTGCAAATGTGTTTCCCAAGCATACATGTGCAACCTTTACAAGGTGACCATAACATCTCCTCTGAAATCACTAGAGCTACAGCAGACTAAGACAGGATTTTTCCTAGTAATTTGTACCAACACCTCACACCATAAGGATACCCTGAATCTGAACTATGGAGCAGTAAATTACTAGGCCTTCCGACCATCGAGAAACTAAGCACCAAGGCAGAAGTACTCTAAACTTCCGAGTTTGCTCTGTTTTCCCCCTGAGCTCTACCAGAATTTAGCTCATGATATCCATGCCATAGGATTTCCATTCAAGATCAGTGAGATCTTCGGTTTTGTAACAGTTTTAATTTAGGTGAGAGAAGTTGAAGAGCTTCCAAAATAAACTTGTTAGCTGCTCAACTAGCAGATTATGCTTTAAATTTTGTAACTTGACTTGCATGTGAAATACAAAAATGAGGTTTTTGCATACTTTTGCTATTCTGTAGCTCCCTTCTCATTTAAAGACCTCTAACACATCTCAGGCACTTACTCAGCCCCCATGAATACAGTGTCTGTATTTTGTAATATACAACACCGTTATCAACCCAGAGCATCTCTCTGATGTAGGAAAGTGATATTCATCCCCCATTACAAGCAGGCAGCCAAGGTGCAAAGACACCCCTCCATCCTGCTGGGGCTCACATCAAGGTCCTTGCCAAAGCACAGACTTGACTCCCTGCGTCCCCACCACCACATCAATCCCCAACCACTGAACCTCCTGACCCCCCTAGTCAGCATAACCAGACACAAAGCAACTAAAACCAAAGACTGCATGAAGAAAATATATCAAGGTAAGTACTGGTTTCACACTACGATGAAAATGTCTTTACGATGCTGTGAAAACCGACGAGGCGTTAAAGCAGAATATTAGTCATTGTGCATAGCATCTTGCCAAGACACCTTTGTTGTTAAACTCCGTTTCCATTCCTCCAAAAAATATCCTGTTTCGCTCAGCACGTTGTACTTGGTTTTAAAATAGGAGTGTTTAGAGAGTGAGAGTTCAGGCCGCAGCTGCACATTGCCATGAGTAAGAGAGAGGAGGTGATGGGAACCCCAAACAGGACTGGAGTAAAGGCTGTTCTCCCACAAAACCAAATACAAAGATGTCTTTGCTGGCAGTCACCAGAAGTATTTTGTAAAATCTGCACAGGAACAGACCGTCTGGGGTACACCGAAAACAGAAAACTTGGTGTACAACCCAACAGCAGTTTGCTTTTTTGCCTGAAATGTTGTTAACTTCTGCATAATATTTGGGACCAACTCTTCATTTTAGGTATGAAAAGTCAAGAAAGTCACTGACTTTGATTACAGTGAGGAAAAAAAGATGAGAGTTGGAGAGAAGACGACACAGAGAAGTCACAACAGGTATTTCACAGAGGAGCAGCCCCAGCACCTCCTACGGTGGTGCAGAGATTGGAGACCTGCAGGCAATGGCCACACAATGCCTTCTCACATCTCTCCTCTGCACTATCTTTAAAGTTAAGCAGCTGATACCTGGCATGATTTTCCTCCCAGAGAGACAAGGAAAGAAGAGAGGAGATGAAACACATGAAAAAAAGAACAGGGTAACGATGGCAGTGAGCAGGACTGAAGAGAAATGAAGAGGGAAGATGTCCAAACACTGGATATGGGAAAGCAGTGCATCAGGAGATGGGGTGGAGGGAGCCTCAACGGGGACAGACAGGCTGCAGGGAGGTCTGAAAGATGCCAGGAGACCTGGTGTGTGCAAAACCTGGGTGAGCAACACTTGGTGTGTCCTTCAGGAGAAGTCTCTCTCCACCTGGGGACCCTGCAGCCTCCCCGGGATGGAGCCCGGCAACTGCTCACTCTGCAGAGCAATGGCTCTGCTTTAACAACCACAACAAAGGAAAGGAAATATTTGAATCAACAGCAACTGCAGGAATATTTGGGGCACTTGGTAGTTCTGTATCAAATTTGTATCATTGAAGTCAACACAGGGTTAACATAGTTTACTAGCTGTGTAAGCCAAGCTTTGACATTTTCCAAAGAAGGCTCCTCTTCATCAGCAACTTAAAATCTATGTTCAATTAAGCGGTTAGACTTAGCATGTGTTTTCAATTTAAGGATTAATTGCAAAACACTGTATGGGAAGAGAATGCAGATCTACCAATACTGATCTTAATCCCAAAAACAAAAGAACAGTTGTCATGATGCCACTGAGGCTTTGCAGAAGTTTGAGGTTAAACATTGACTTAAAATGCCTTATAAGATCAGACACAGTGCACATAAAAACTGCGAGATCAATCCATGGCTAATCTGTTAAACACATGTGTAAGATTTGTCTGCAATCATATAAGTGTAAAACTCCACACTGCTTTGGAGAGAATCATTCCATAATAAGCAGATGCTTTCACAGCTTGCCCGCCCTCAGGCTTTAATCCATTTTCCCTGGAAGTGAGTTAGCATTCCAAACCACAGGAAAGTTTCTAATAGCTGCTGGTTTAAGCTTCCTAATTAAAAAAAAAAAAAAAAAGTTTCCTCTCAATTGTTGAATTCTCCTTTCAAAAATAAAACTCATTTTCAGCCTACCACCACTGATACCCTAATTTTTTCTTCTACTTTTGAGACAAAATAAGCAGAACAAATCACACTGTTCTTGCTGAAGATGCAATTTGATTTGTATAGAAGGAGCTGCCACTCCCTGGCGTTATTTTCTTGTACAGCAGATTGCACTGACTGTTTTGACCACCACAGCCCAGTCAACAGTTGGGCAAGTGAACTGTCCCTGACATCTTTCTTTTGACCATCTGGAGTTAAATTAGAGCTCATCAACATGCTTAGGTTGTTCAGATCATTATCATACACATTACCTATGCTTAGCTAAGCACAACTACCACTGCTCTTCCTGTTCACTCAGTTTTAGGGAGACCCTAGCAGCGGGGCTCTCCAGCCTCAGTTACCTCAACATCACTTGGTGTGCCATGGGCAGAGCCTCCAGGTTTTCCAAGCAAAGTAGTCACCACTGTTTCCCCTGTCATACAAAGCCATGACAGCTTTACCCTCCGTTAAGTACTGACTGCATCCCAAATTCATACTGCTCAAATCTGTCTGAACGCAACCAGTACCCGTGTTTAACCAGTTTCCATGGGAGCCCACCGCTGCCCTCCCAAACTGTCATCTCCTGCATTTCACGCCTCCCTGCTCATCGCTCTGAGTATCTGCAGCCTGCCCCACATGCTCTGACAGCAGGCAGACAGACCTGCTCCTAGGCTTTTCCTAAACTTTATAGATTAGTTCCTCCCTACAGAACAAGCTGGGGCGGGGGGTGTGGGAAATAAAACCCACTCAAACCCCCACATTATATTTTAAAGGCTTCAATCCAGTAAAAAGTGAATTATGAAAGAACACTAGCTTAAGACACACCTTCATTGTGAAGAATTTACCTGAAACATTTTGTAAATATAAATAACACAGCTGTTGGATAAGGAAGATGCAACCGTTTCAAAATATTCAGTTTCTTCAACAGCAGCTCAACTAGTATCTGACACAAAAGAAAGACGAAATGCTTATTTCCTACCAGCATTGCCCAGCTATGGCTTGTCACTCGGAGAAATGCAAGAGCCAGAACAAACACAGACACTCTTACCTTATTTAGCCAGACGCAGTGCCCGTGAATGTCCCAGCTATACTCCATGCTGGTCATGACTATCTTCATGCACTCAAGGGCGGGAGTGACTGTGGCAGGCAGCCGAGGCTGAGCGCTGCAGCCCCAGCACCGCAGGCGCCCGCCGTGCCGTGCGGTGCCGTCAGGGCTCCTCTGAACCGAGACGGAGAGGTTAAGCGGCGGCAGGTTTCCTCCTCTAACCAAGGACGGAGGCAAACCGGCAGCGGAGCAGGAGATGTGGGCAGCCAGCCGAGAAGCAGCAGCGCTCCTCAGGCGGAGCAAGCGGCTCCTCCGGGGGATTAACACATCAAAGCCCGGGAAGATCAACCCTTCTTCTAACCTGAGCCTGCCGCTGGGATCCCAACGCACAAAAGCCAGGCAGCAAGGCGGAAAAAGATGCAGGCAGGCAGTCGCAGAGCTGCATAAACCTGACGGGGCGTAAGGGCAGCCCCATGCAAGCGGCAGCTGGCTGTCTCAACCCTCGCTCCTCGCTGAGCAGCCCCCTACGAGAGCAACCCCCTCCTCCGCACCCTGCGGAATCACCCAACCCAACAACACACAAGAAAGAGTGATTCCGATCCCTTTAACCCCCTAGAGGGGGAACAGGAGGGAATTTGCTTTTCCAGATGGGCGATTAATCGCAAAAGCTGGAAGGACACATGTCACATGTAATCCACTTGTAGGCGCCAAGAAAAAGAGGAAGGAAAAAGTTGACTCAACTGTCCCAGGTCTCAGGAGTGGCCTGTCTCAAGTTTATCTCATACTTAAGAACCACGTACAATGCAACAGTAACAACCAACCTCTGTCCTCACCTTTATGTTTCAGTTTATGCAGTAACAGTAACAGCATAACAAATCCTTGGTATTTTTGACCACAGACCCTAGTTCTGGGAGTCCTGTGATTATCTCACAGCCCACAGCTTTTATTATTAAAAAGAAATGTTTACAACTACCCTCGATAGGTAAAAATCTCAAAAACATGAATACTGAAAAACCTAGAACAAAAAAAGCGGAGTAGAAGAGGAGTAGAAGCCGTGTGTTTTAAGCCAGACTGATGCGTTTTGGATTGGGAATGGTGATTTTTGATGGGTCTGCCATCAGGGCTCCGGCGCAGGACCGCATGGCTTGTCCTTACAGCCGACAAACTCACATCCACGATGTATGAAGATGCCATGCCCAGACGTGCTATAAATAAGCCCGTATTATCTTCCAGTGTTAAAAACACACCAGTCTGGATGATCACCTTTAGCAAGCAGCAGGGTCCTGTGTTTCCAGAACTTTGAGAGGTAGATCTCTCACAGACAAAAAGCATTGCTGGGAGGCAGTTTAGGATGACAGACTGAAATGGTATCACAAGGCTCCTTTCATACTGCAACTTGAGGAGGGATCTCAAACAGGTGTTTGGTGGTAACCACCTATGTGCCACACATTTCCATAGGACCTTTCGATAGCTAAACTCAACATAAGAACAAGTGAAGCCAAATGAATGCATTGTACACCCACACTAAGACAAACAACAAACTTTGGTTTGCAGACAAGATTTTTCCATGAACAAGAAATATGAGATGATTTCTGGCTAACCAAACCACTTCTCCCACTTGGGAACCACCCTGTCATCCAAATAGGCCAATATATCTCTAAGATGTTTATTCAGCAAGGAAAACTCTCTGAAATCTGGTATCCCCTCACATGAATTCTCATTACCCCCAGCCACTGTCTGGAGGAACCAACTAATTGAAGAAGTGTCAAAATCTAAGGCTGGTCTGTGAGATGACAGATCTGCTATTCACAGTAGCAATGCTCCAGATTGCCCAAACCATTACAGGTACCACAGCTCAAATGAACTATCCTCTTCAGATGAGTTGAAAATGTTCTTCAAGAAACCTTTGGAGGCCATAAAGTTTGTTATGCTTTAATGATCTTACAGACAACTTCAGAAATTCACTTCTGGAGTGAAAAAAAAAATATAAAATATATATTCAAATTCAGAAAGTCACTTCCAAAGATAAAGCCACAGTTGCACTTGCTGTGGATTTTAAAGAAAAAGTATTATGCTGGCTCTTTCATCCCAAGAGCACATCCTTTAAAGGGGAGAAGGCACACAACAGGACCCACATACAGAAGTTCAGATCAGGAGCTTAGGAAAGTTGGCTCTGAGGTGTGGGAAGGGACTGTCCACCTACTTCTACCCTTTACCCTCCTTTTTAACAAGACACAGTTGGTTTCTTCTTTCTGGGAAGGTTGTTGCCTAAGATGTATTTAAAAACAAAACAAAAACCACCACCAAAAAAAACACACCAAAACCCCCCAGTGTCAAGAAGAATAACAACCAGGAAGAAAACTGTCTCTTGCTTGTTTCAACTGAAAAAAAAAAAAAATGGAGCAACATTCATGACTGGGAGCAAGGTTTCTGAGAATTAGTCTCCCCCTATACTCGGCACTGGTGAGGCTGCACCTCGAGTGCTGTGTTCGGTTTTGGGCCCCTCACTACAAGAAGGACACTGAGGTGCTGGAGCGAGTCCAGAGAAGGGCAACGAAGCTGGTGAGGGGTCTGGAGCACAAGTCCTGTGAGGGGCAGCTGAGGGAACTGGGGTTGTTTAGCCTGGAGAAAAGGAGGCTGAGGGGAGACCTTCTCGTGCTCTAAAACTGCCTGAAAGGAGGTTGTAGCGAGGTGGGTGTGGGTCTCTTCTTCCAAGTAACAGGCAAGAGGACATGAGGAAATGGCCTCAAATTGCACCAGGGGAGGTTTCAACTGGATATTAGGAAAAATTACTTCACGGAAAACAGTATAAGACACCGGAACAGGCTGCCAAGCATTGGAACAGACTGCCCAGGGAAGTGGTTGAGGTATTTAAAAGAGGTGTAGATGTGGCACTTAGGGACATGGTTTAGTGGTGGACTTGGCAGTGCTGGGTTAACAGTTGGACCAGATGATCTTGAAGGTCTTTTCCAACCTAAATGATCTTATGATCAATTTCCAGCTGGACACAACAGGGCTGCCTTGGTCTTGCAGAAGGCAGAGTTTCATTTAAACTGGTCTCATAACTGGTGATATTACAGATTACTCAGACGTTGTCTACATTCAAGCCAGAAGCTCCATTTTCACAGTGTACAGCACATGTTTTATTAAAGCATGCACCAGAATACATTAAACATTTCTGTTGATCAGGAGAAATCTGAAAAAAACCTCCAAAACTTTGGAATAGTTATGATCTGACTATGGATTTCAGATCTGATCCCCAGTGAAAGCACACAGTCCCAACATGTCTGAGCTTAGGAAAGGCCTCAGTCCCTTTCCAGACTTTGAACAAACAGCCTCATTTGTAATTTTAACCATGACATTCACCTGCCCTCCATTTGCACATGGAGATATGGGCAGGGTTTCAGCAACACAGAGATCAGTTTTGAGCTGTAGATGAACAACTAGAAATCACGTGTGTTAAACTGGCTTATTCGTGCAGCTGAAAGCTGCATGTACAACTTCTCTGAACTCCCCGTAGGGACCATCCAATGGTTTCTCTTGGAAGAGCTCCCCAGATGTCCGGCCACTGTATGTGTGCTCTGGTGTCATGTGGCCGTCTGGCATCCACCAGTTAAAAAAAAAAAATCAGCATCAGGCATCTTAACTTCCTGGCGCTTTTTGAGTGCTTTCATAGACTTTTCTAACACACTGAGACAAGCAGAAAGGAAGCAGTCACTAAGAAGCGGTACAGGGACATGGGGCAGCCAATTCTGACATGGCAAAAATGAATGCTCTGCCCCATTTTACAGAAGCGAGCAACTTTGGGAGACTGCTGACAGACCCTTTTCCCAACTAGGGCATCAGTGGTTTCCCTGCAGGGACCAGGAGAGGATTTTTCTCCTGTGACACACTGTTTGGCAGAAGTGAACACTATTTTTGTTTTCTTCTGAGACACAAGAGACTTGCTTACAGCTTCAGATGGGATGTCACACACCAGTTCCAGCAGCTTGGAATGGCCCAGTGGATGCAATTTCATATGTGGAGGATTTCACTGATTTCAAACCAAGGCGATGTCTCCCCGTCCTTGGTAAGGATGGGCATAGTTGCAGGCGGCTTTCCTGCAAATCATCCAGGCACTTCACGTAACACCTTCCTGCTCAGACAGGGACTGGTGACACTGGTAACAACTGCAAATCCCATGCTTGTAGCACAGTACAAAGTGTAATGTTCAGTCTTTCCTACCAGGGGCTTTAAGGATGCCAGAGAGTACAGGGGAATAATTTGAGGTGGACTGAGGAAACGCATAGATGGAATAGCTATTTTCTGCAATCTTTTGTACACACAGCCCCTGCACATCTTTTCTAGTGCTGAGGAAGCACTAAGTTGAATAGCACAACGGAGCCCTTCCTCTCCCACATTCAACCCATGGTTGCAATGAAAACTGTTACTGTCTCATTGCCACGCGGTGATCCACATCACGCAGGTCTGAAGGGCCTCATTCCAGATCCTAACAGCCAGGCACCCCTAAATCACACGTTTGTCATCACAAGGGACAATGACTGGCCTTCACCTCATTAATCCTAACAGGCACTGCAGCCTCCAGCCATGCTGATGGGCCCCTTTACTCCACGATAATCATGCTGATCACTGCGCGTTAAGTGTGGACTACTGATGTCTATGCATACCATGGGGAGCAGTGGATTTTCCAAGGCTCGCTATTTGGCATATGAACATTTCTTTTTATTTGTAAAGGCCATACTTGGATGAAACCTGTTATGTCCCTCGATTTCTGCTCCACACAGAGCAGAGACTAGTTACAGCGATGTTCACTGCTGTACGTTACACAGGAAGGAAACGCTGATGTTAGCAGGAACTCTGCCTGTTTCAAAGATCTGACTCCAATGTCATTCCCGTCTCCTCCTGATCTCCGCGTCGGCTGCCACGCTTTGACAGCGGGGGTGAGCTCCAAATCCCACTGGAGGCAGTGGGAAAGCTCCCACGTGCTTCATTGAGTTTCGGGCATTTTCAAATGAATATTTCAAAGC
>JMFS01010414.1:0-21031 GCA_000699545.1 Podiceps cristatus
TAATATTATTATTTATTATATTATGTCAGAATCAGGTATGTTATCATATGATACACTTGACATACCATAGTATACCCTCCAGGAAATAAAGTAAAATATATGAGATGAATGTATTTTAAGTGAACTTTCTTGAGTTTATGTCAAGATGAAATATGCAAAGTGCATTTTTGCAGCCTCTTTCTGGAAGTATAAACTTGTTCATTATTCAAATGTTGAAATTTTGATAGCTGGCCAGCTCTCTCGAGCAAAAGGAGCTTCCTCATATGTTTTTCATCAGTTCTTTAAACCTATTCATGCAGCAGCCAAGGTAAACACTGGAAGTCAAATTGAAACCAGCTCCAAAGAAGGTCATGCAATATGCAAACCACTCTTGAGATTTTTACAAAAACACAAATCACCAGATGAACTGGACAAAACCACAAGCTACTTAAAACCCACACCAAATCTTAGACATTATTTTATGCCATAGAGGGAGCCTTTCTAACTCAGTTGTAAGAGACAGAGAACACAGAAAATAGGCGTCATGTAGGACTGTGTTAGACAAAGGGTCAAAAGCCTGTTTGCTTTACAGATTGCTTATTTATGATAATTTTCTGCAATTTAATCCCAAAATAAGTGTGTTTCTTGAGATTGCTGGCTGACCATCACTTAACTCTGTTACACCCCTGAGGAAGAACAGTGCTAAGTCAAGTCTTTCCAGTCAGAGGAGCAGTTTAAAGCTTTATCATAACAAGAAGAATCCTGAGTCTCCACCTAATGACCCTGACAGGTGGGGGCTAAGGGACTGCAGCAGGTTGGGAAAGGCAGTGACTATGTCAAAGATGTATTTTACCCTGAAATTTTGACAAAGAAGGGGAGGAAGGGGAGGATGTGAGATGGGAAAGGAACCAGAGCTGAGTGTGAAAGATAACCGCTCCCAGAAAAACCTCTTTGGGAGGCAACAAGGAGTTGTGAGTGCTGGAGGAGCTGGGATTTACACAGAGATTAAAACACAAACACTTCCCTAGTGTAAAAGAGGAGTCTGACGATGCAAAGGCAGGCTATTAATGGGTAACTGAACGTTTTTCTCAGCTTGCTTCTGAAGGACTGTATTACAACAGTTTTCCATGAAGATAAAATAAAAATTTCCTACAAACTGTCACCTCAAGATGTCTTAAAATGTAGTCACAGTGAGAAAGACTACAGTAAGAAGTGATTCGAAGGTAGGTAAAGTCTAAAAAGAAACTGATACAATTTAACTAACAGACTAAAATAGAATCTGTGATTTAACTAACATAATAATGAAAGGAAACTCTGATGAATGAAATTAAAATACCAAGAGTTAAGACCTTTTGAATAAATGCACTGTTGCTCTTGAACGATCAACTTGGTAAAGTAGAAGAGCTTCAAGGAGGCTAAAGATCTCACACTACCCTGTTTATAACAGAACAGAGGTTCATGAAAAAAACCTGCTTAATCTGTCACAAATCTCCCATGCAAGTTGGAATGTGCTCCTAAATAAGGCTTTGCTTAATGCACAGGTACCAAACATTCCTTCCTGTTCCTTAATGTCTTGCTTTTTTCTTTTTTATTTCTCTTTATGTTTATAGGAAACAGATTTAAAGAAAAAGTAGCTCAGTTAACTAACATGCATGGAAAAAACCCTGAATCCCAGCCCTTCAGGTAGCATCGCTTAGTGTAGCTCCGTTAATTTCAAATCCAATTTGCCCCAGCTAAGAACCTGTCAGAACAGCATGAAAGATGAATGCAACAAAGAGAAGCAATGACCACTTAAATGCAACCCAAACCAAAACCCCCTCAGGTTTAGGAAGCCTATCTTGGATGTCCCACCTAGCACAGAAGAATAATCCTGAGTCACCAAGAGTTGCCAAGAACTGAAACCTCCATGTATAAGAGAACACAGGGTTGCAAGCGACATCACTGCCACTGCCAGGAAGACTGATGTGGAGCAGGAAGGAGAAGGCTGGGCAAGGAGAGCTGTTTGGCTCTGCTCACCTCATGGGCTTGCTGGACAGAGAAGTTGAGAGCATCCTTGAAGTACAGTTAACAAATCGTGCACTTCTCAACTCCCTGGGACACTACTAAATACAATACAAGTCAGTGGCCCAGACGCAATCCATATGAACGTCTGAATCTAGTCCCTTGGCATGGCAGCAACATCAAGTAACAAAACCAAGTCAGTGTAAGATACTGCAGGATCTGAAATTCCTCAACTGTTAAGATCTGTTTCAGAAGCACAGGACTCAATTCAAAGAAGTGGGTTGAAGTGGGTTGTGTTACTTTGTTTATCATAGTGATTATTACAAATGCCTTTGCAATTAATTTAAAAAAAAAAAAAAAAAAAGCCACTAATTAAATCTATGCTTACCTCAGTTTGGTAGGCAAAGTAAAGAAAAAAAAAAAAAAAACCAAACCACAAAACACCAAACTCAAAAAAACCCAACACAACATAGAACCAATACAGAGCTGTCTAAACAAAGTTTTTCTACTGTTTCTATGATTAATTTTTCTTCATGTCTGACATTCATGGTTTTAAAATGAGATACAAAAAGAATTATTATTAGTCTTACAATTCAAGATACACAGAACTGTTCAGAGCAAAATGCCACTACTAAGATTTTAGTCTTAAAAAGACAGAACAGTATATGTGGCAGAGTCAAGTAAGAGCAAAATTGGAAAGTTTACAGAGGAGGACGTAACAAGCTGTACTTGGAAGATGCAGAGTAGAAAAGAATTCATAACTAAAGGGAGGAATGCAAGAACTGTGGCAGACAAACTATGAGACATTATTCTGTGAATACTGGTAGTCCAAAAAGACATACAGGTCTGAAACAAAGAGAGTTGGAAGGCAAGATAGATAGGGAGAGACTCAGAGAACATGGAGTAAATTCCCTCTTCAATATTGTCCAGGTGGCTGAGCTCTGAATAATAATGAAGTAGTTTTAAATTTAGCCAAAATCAAAGACACTGTTATTTCATCTTTTCCCTGAACCACCAGTTTTTCGAAAGAAATGTTGTGGGTCATTAGTCTCCAACACAAACTAGAACACTTAGGTTAAAATATAATATAGTCTTCATTAAACAATTCCATTATGTGTGTTTTCCACCTACTGTACACATACCATGAATTACTGATAGTCAGCCCTGGGCAAAGGCAAGAGGCAAAAAAGAGAGCTGAAGCGAAAACTTTTTTTTTTTTTCTTAGGGTGAAGCAGGCTGAACACACATGAGATTGATTCTGATATGTTTACTCACAAGAATGGCATCATCATTGCATGAATAGGCTTGCTGATTTCACTGAAAAGTCACAGCAATGCATTATTCAGTTCTGCTAATGGATTCAGAATCTGATTTAATTTGAATTAAGAATGAGTAAGGTGAGCCTCTAAGAAACAAACAAACAAACAAACAAAACCAAAAAACCAAGAAACAATCCAAAGTGCAAAACACAACTTGATCTCTGTATCTGCAGAAGCTCCAAATTTCAGACCTGGGCTGTCCCCCAGCAAAGCATGGGGAGGCTTCCTTTCACTGTTTATTCTTGTCCCGTTACTCACCTTTGAAGCAAGGAACTAAAAGCAACTATGTCATCAAATTCTGCCCCTTGAAAGCAACTGTACCACTCAGTCCAAATCTGCTTCATAAACTTAATCAAGCTTCATCTTAAAAGTCATTCATTATTTTGCCTCCATTATTTCTACCAGGTTTGAGAACCTTACCACTTACAGTGGCTAATAACCTTCACCCTAAATTTATTCATAGCCAGTTAAGGCTCATTCATTCTCATGCCAGTGTTGTCCTTTACCTTACATCGTGTTTTCCTCTTGGGTATTTAACCATGCTAAATTTATAGCTAGCACTCAGCATACAGAGCTTCATTTAGCTAAACTACACACACTCAAACATTTAATCTCTTCTCATATGATGAACTTTGCATACCCCAAACCCACTACATCTGTTGCAATTTGATTTCACTTTTTGGGTAAAAGCAGACACTTTTCACTGTTATCAGGAGGAGGTAAAGTCAGAGAGCTTCATATAGTGGTAACGACATATTCCGTCTCTATTGGAAGTGACCTAGATTGATCCTTATCTTTATGTGGGATTCCAAAAATTCGAAAATGTACAAAAAAACCCCTAGAACAATTGCAGAAAGAGTATGTCCCTCCAAATTCAGAAACATAAAATCCTCTATTTGTCTATAAATGCTATAAATAGCATTTATACCTTGTGGAAAGAAAAGATTGTCCAAAGGTTAGGAAATGAATCCTAAATTTTGGCAAATAAAGACTTTTACTCCAGCCTCAGAATCCTGACACATCACCTGGTCTTTTGACTCTGCTGGGAGTTTACTATGCTATAGTAAACGTATCCTCATCTACTAGGACAATTACAGTCTTGTTTAGCAGACACGTATTAGGACTGCGAGGTAGGAAGACAGTAGCATTTTGAGGGTGTCCAAAGTACGACAGGGGAGTGCAACAACGATAATGTAAAGCACGGGATAAGACTATTCCAAGTTAAGCTGCTTTAAGTGCAACATTCAGAAATGCTCATGGCCAAGTCCCAGTGGCTTCATATAACAGAACTGCAAAGTTCTTTTACGACTTAATGTGCACATGCGTGTAGGCAGCAGCACGCCAGCAAACACAAAACAGGACTTCACATCAAGCTTTCTCACCAACAGAACCAGTGGTGCACATAAGGGCAATGCACAGGGATCCCAGCATCACCCACTCTCAGGGAGCACCAAGGATGTAGTACTACATGCTTCAGCACGCCTGCCAGCAGCCTGAGCTGACACAGTACTTCCCAGGAGCCAGTAAAGCATGGCAGCATACTCTTATCCGTTCCACTTCCAAAAGCCTTAACTTAAAATCACTGTCACCTATCATTCAGTGTTGCACTGTATTGTTCCAGTCCACTCACAATGTCAAATGCCTCCTTCAGCAACACCTGGCTCTTAAACTATCCCCCCTCCCAAACATATAGAAATTCACATACTTTCTGCCCTTTCAAGTCCCCTTTTGATTGCTTATGTTTAATTTCTTTCTCCCTATCTACTATATCACGCCATCATGCAATTTGGATTGGTTTACTGAATGTTGACATGTAAGACATTGCTGTAGGCAAGTCCCTACATAAAGGAATTCATGATGGAAGTATGGCAAGTTGAGTCTAAACCCAAAACCAAATTGTGTTACAGTGTAGCATTTTAGTTACATACACAGGTTCCTAGGAAATGTTGGTGTGCTGGTTTTGGCTGGGATAGAGTTATGTTTCTTCACAGTAGCTAGTATGGGGCTGTGTCTTGGATTTGTGCTAGAAAGTGTTGATGCTACAGGGATGTTTTTGTTACTGCTGAGTAGCACTTACAGAGTCAGGGCCTTTTCTGCTCCTCACCCCACCCACGAGGAGGCTGGGGGGCACAAGGAGCTGGGAGGGGACACAGCCGGGACAGCTGAGCCCAACTGACCAAGGGGATATTCCACACCACATCACACTCAGTAAGTAAAGTTGGGGGAAGAAGGAGGCAGGCAGGGACACACATTCAGAGTGATGCCGGAGCCCTGCTTTCCTGGAGATGGCTGAACACCTGTCTGCCAGTGGGAAGGAGTGAGTGAATTCCTTGTTTTGCTTCACTTGCACACGCAGCTATTGCTTTACCTAATAAACTGTCTTTTTCTCTATCCACAAGTTTTCTCACTTTTACCCGTCCAATTCTCTTCCCTATCCCAATGGGGTGGGGATTCAGAGAGTGGCTGCGTGGTGCTTAGTTGCTCACTGGGGTTAAACCACAACAGTTGGTTAAAAGCATTTTTTTTTTTTGAAAAATAAAGTTGCCTTCTCTAAAACTGACTTTGGTTATATGTGTGAAACAACCTGAAAAAATATTATTTTGAAAAAAAAAACCAGAATAAAAATGTTTATGAAAGAGTCAGCTGGATATTTTGTTTTAAAAAAAAAAATGTTTAAAAATTGTTTGTTTTTTTTTTTTTTAAAAAAAAAAACAGTAGTATAAATCCAAAGATATTTCAAAGGTCCTAGAAAAATGTCTTCATTTGGAAAATTCAGCACTGTTCAGAACTGTTTCAGTTCAGGGCATTCAGTTCAATGCATTCTTTTGATGCTCAGTATTTTTCATGGGATACATAACCTAACCTTCTTTCTTTTTCTAATCAGAAGATATTAATGTGTTGCAGGACTTCAGGTTTAAGTCATGCACTGTGCGGAATATGATTCCCTCTATTTGCTAACATGGACAGTACATAAAAATAGAAGCAGCAAGAATTTCACTCTAGCCCACAGACAAGGGTAAAGTTTACAGAAGCACGAAGGTCGTGGGATGAAGAAAGAAAACCAAACTACGGTGAGAACTGCTGCATACTGAGAGCTAATTTGCACAAACAAGCTAGACAGAAACAGATGGGATGTGAGAAAGCGGAAGGTGGTGACTAATAACACCTGACTGCCAGATGACCCTGTAGGTTTGAGGGCTGGCACAGCACCTGAAACGGTGCCAGCAGGCACGTGGAACTGCCCTCTCCCCTCTCACATTTCATTAAGCAGACTCACCTCGGTCTTCTGCATTGCACAGGAGTGCCAGCAGAGATTACACAGCATCCCCAGAAAGTGTATTCTTTCAGCTATACTGCCCTTCTATCCCCAGTTTACTGAGGGGCTGTTTAACTGAATGCTGTTCACTGCTGCAGGTGTATTCATTGCTGCGTCTCAGGGGAACTCAGTTTCAGTAGATTTTCTGTGTCACGTTCTCATTCTGGTGTTTCTGTAAAACTTCACTTTGGGATGGAAGGAATGTATCAGCAAAGTACCAGGATGTAAGGTGCTATCTGCAGGTTGCATTCATGGCTTGAGATATACCTTAGCAAGGTTTCATAAAAGGATATCAAATGACTACCGTTTTCAGACTTTTTTCATGGGCCACTGATACAGCAAGTCATGGCAGGACAAGGAGATAACAGCCTTCAGTCCACTGTTACTCCTGGCTCCCACTTGGACAGCGAAGCAGTTATACACGGAGAGTGGACAGTTATGGGGTTTTTTAAGATACATCTGGATTTGGGGCATGGTCAGTAACAATACTGCTGACAGGTATCTGCTTGGTTTGATCTCATACTTAAGGATCACAGCCCTCATCTGAAATGGCTTGTGCTGAGCATCTCCCTCCCCTTTCAGCAGGCCAATTCTTTTTTTCTTGTACAAAAGGCTTCTGGATTTCTGCCTAGGTATTGCATTGCACAGGAGAACCTGGAGATTTGGCTTTTGAAAGCTAAGCTCTATTCAAATGTGGGCACATCCTTTAGAGTCCTCAGCACAAGAAGGACATGGAGCTGTTGGAGCGGGTCCAGAGGAGGCTACAAGAATGACCCGAGGGCTGGAGCAGCTCTGCTGTGAGGACAGGCTGAGAGAGTTGGGCTTGTTCAGCCTGGAGAAGAGAAGGCTGCGGGGAGACCTGATTGCAGCCTTCCAGTACATAAAGGGGGCCTATAGGAAAGAGGGGGAGAATCTTTTCAGTAGGGACAACGGTGATAGGACAAGGGGTGATGGTTTTAAACTGAAACAGGGTAGGTTTAGGCTGGATATAAGGAAGAAATTCTTCACAATGAGTGTGGTGAAGCACTGGAGCGGGTTGCCCAGAGAGGTGGTGGATGCCCCATCCCTGGAAACATTCAAGCCCAGGTTGGACAGGGCTCTGAGCAACCTGATCTGGGTAATGGTGTCCCTGCTCACTGCAGGGGGTTGGACTAGATGGGCTCTGGGGGTCCCTTCCAACCCAAAACATTCTATGATAACCTTTTGCAAATGACCTTGCAGAGTTTCCTAAAGACTCGTGGTTTCAGGCGAAGGTTTTGGTGGAGCAAGTGCATACTATGGTACTCTACAAAAATGTGGAAGGGGTCCTAACTTTAAATATGGATAAATATGGCCTTGGCCATCCATTTTTTGTAGTTATCCAAGCAGGCTAAGTTACTTTATAAAACAAAATGTTGAAAGAAAGGCATTCACTAGGGGACAAGCATTTTATTTTATGGGTATATACAGAGAGAAACCCAGCTTTTGTTTCTGAACTCCAGCAACTTAAAAATAGCCAAATACATAAATTTCTTGAATAATAATAATAAAAAATGCTTTGGGCAGAGACATTTTATGCCAAGTCACAGTCCAGAGTGGAATTTTATGGTTGAGTTATAAACCTGAAAAATATGTGCTTATAATGGAAATCCTGACAGACCCTAGTAGATGCTCCTATAATATCTTGAATTTGATTTAGGACTGGTTTTCAATAATGCTTTCCCAAGCCAGTCTGTTGGGGACTGTGAGGAAAAATTCTAATGTGTTTCCCCACCACCACCCCAGTGCAGCTCAGTATACTTGATGAGAATGCTGGTATGTTCAGGCAAAGCCAGCCTTCAGGGCTTCTGTAGCCTGCGGCTGTCGGGTCCCCAGTATCAGAAACCCTATAAATGTCAGTGCTAAGAGCACCTTTCATTTTACAATACAATAGTCTATCTCTGTGCAATAAACTGCTCATTTCTGTGCCTTTGCAAAGGCCTATGTGATTCGTAAATGGCTGAAAAATCTGCCTCTCTGCTTTTTTTATAACAACCCTGAACCATGGAACTGGTTTTGGCAACACTGGATTTTTGGGGGGAAAGGAAGAAGCAGCCTAGATAATCCAGAAGGAGTCAGATTAAGACTGGAGAAAGAATGGTTTCTACCCACTATAAACCCCTCTGAGTCACTGACAAGCTGAAAGCAAGTTAACATCCCTGCTCACAGCACTTTATGCAGTACAGAAGGGTACCACTCGCTAACACAGTATGTACCATACTGCGCAAAAAAGAAATCCAACCACACTTGTGTTAGTAGTCTGACCTTAGCTTAGTCCTCCAGTACCTGCTTTGTCCCAGATTCCCTGTGTGTCCTTGTCATCACCCGCACCCTTCATATTTATCCCCCTGCAAATTAAGCTGTCAGAAAGCTACAAAGTTAGCCTACGCTTCTCTGCTAGACAGCACAGACAGTGGCGAGAGATAGTCACCTTCAAAGGTTGAGTCATTCCACCCAGCTCTAGAGCTAATGACCAAATATATACACACACACACTGAAGACCATAAACAACTCAAATACTATCATACTGAGGTATAGCATGCAGAAGACCCTTAGACAATCAGCGGTCAGAGCATGAAGCTGGAAGAAAGTATCTCTATAGCTTTTAGAGAAATCTAATCTTACGTTTTCATTCCCAGGGTTCTGATGCAATCTTCCAAATTCAAGTATCATATCCCCCCCAAACTAGAACAGCACATGGGGTTCATGCAGTCATCAGTTAGCTGGCATTAAAACCCTCAAAACCCAATGCATTATTATGAGAGAAATGAGGAAACTGAGGTCCTCTCCAAACCTTGTAATGAGACATAACAACATACAAACTTTGGTGGACGGCAGGTCTGATGCTCCTGTGCTTTTAGAGCGCTGAATGGGTACCGGCTAGAGGGAGCCAAGCAGCCAGGGAATGAGAATGAAGGAGAAATGATGACACTGAAGAAAGAGCAACAGGAAACGGTAGATGACACAAAATACTGTAAAAGTAGGGGAAAGATAGAAGAAAGCTAAGGACAAAATTATGGAGAAAGAGAGTGTGAATTTTGTGAGCAGACAGTCTAAAATGAAAGAAGAAAGAAAAGAAAGAAAGAAAGAAAGAAAGAAAGAAAGAAAGAAAGAAAGAAAGAAAGAAAGAAAAACTTGTTCAACACTGAAGTTGATAAATTGTCTTGTGTGTTCCTTCATTTTAATGCGTTTCACAGGAAACTCCTCCTGTGGACAACTGGGTTTGGTAGAAAAGATCACAAAGTTACTAAATCAGTTCAATACTCCAGATGAAATGACTGGTGAAGAAAAGGGGACAAAACTGCATAAAAGTCTCCATAAACAGGTACATAACTATGCAGAAAAACACAGAGTACTGTGCCTGCGAAGGAAACCCACAAAGCACAGAGATCCTGTAATTATTTTTAACAGGATCCATTTCCCTGATTTATTTCGAGAATTATTTCCATCCACAGCAACTAACAGTCAAGGGAAGAGTCACCAGGCCCTGATTGTACATCTCAGCATATGAGCGGTGGCTGCACTCAATGTGCCCACGCTCATCTGAACATGGCAGATCAGATGCAATGACCAAAGCCCTAACATTTATTCCCTGCCCTGTCTTTCATGGAAAAAAAATCTTATCATCTGAGAACTAAAGAAACTTCTTCAGTGTCTCACAAAAACTCATCAGAGTCCAGTTAAACACAGCGGGGAAAAAAAAAAAAAAAAAAAAAAAATCTGTCCCCTTCCACCACTTAAAAACTAGGATGCAGAATTCTGCAAGATACACCTGAATTTTGTTGCAAGGCCTTCTCGGGTTCGTATGAACCTTTGCCTCACAGGGAGCTGCCTAGCAGGGTAGCAAAAACATCCCTGAGTGTGGGTAAGGTGGGGGAATTCCCCCGAGACTCAATGGCATGCCCTCTTGCAGTGAGAGCTCTCCAACGACACCAGAAAAAGGGTCCTTCCTTTCAACCTGCCATCTGTGGGTATCCAAGCTTTCCAGCAGAGTGAGAAAAATAGTCATGATGAATAGGAATAAGAAAAGAAAACTGCATGGAGGGCATCAGGAGAGTAAAATGATACTTCCCCCACCTATTTTGATTTTGCTCCTCCACACAATTAAAGCCTTGTCTCAATATGGCTTTAATTTCATAGTCTTTGGTTTAGATCCTACTCTCCTATACACTGCACTTCCTAATAGAGCAGCCCCATTAGTAAACTACATTTATGCTAATGTACTTGCTTGCAGTGATAATTACCACAACCTTTAGCCCTGGTCCTTGCCAGTGTGAGCACATCGGGGGGGTTGGTATAGCATTATAATTATACAATTATCTTTGTCATGGCAAGGAGCTCTGGGAATAGAGACATCTTGAAGCTTAAAATGTGGACATCTGATAGATGACTGTCATTAAGCTCCTTTGTTCACTCCATGATGGAATAGTCACTGAGCTGTAGGGTAGGCTTCTTTAATGAAAAAGAAAGACCTTGAACCACAGCCACTACCCTCCACCTCTTCCCAACCTGTCCAGTCACCCATGTTTCCTCCCACTTTACACAGCTTCTCTCTCATCCCATCTGCAGCAGAATAGCAAAAACTGTCTCTAACGAGTCATTCCTAATCCATCAAATCTTGATGGAGGAGAAAGGCTCCTCACCTTACAGTGCAGCCAAGGGGACCTCACTTGCCTCTGGCCCTCCCTGCTCAGCACCTCCCTCACTCCATAAATCAGGAGCACAGGACCAAATCCATTTAGATTAGGGTGTGAGGTGAGCATTGTACCAGCTTCTGGGTCAGCTTCTCAGTTGCATAAATCAACATAGATCATTTAAATTTCCCATAGTCTGTGAATTCACATCCAGTTGAGAAGCACTGTCCTGGGCAGTAATAAAATACACCTTTCTGACAAGCCTGGCAGGAGCAGGCAGCAGACAAGCCTTCCATTTTGCCAAGAGAAGCACAGAAGGGCACCAAGCCCTGTAACAGGAACCAGCTAAAAGGGAGAGGTAACAGGGTAAAGAAGCAGTAAGGAGGCTTTGCAAGCGCCTTTGGCTTGATGGCTCCTGGAAGCTCACAGCTGTAGATCTGTACTGCTGGCAGAGAATCCTTACGGAGAGCAAGACTGTAAGCATGCTGCAGTAACACTCAACAGATTCAAAGACTTGCATCTCTTTTCATCAAAATATGATCGCCAAGTTCATCTCTCTTTTTCTTTCCCAGAGTGTTTTCAAATATTGTTTTCCTGCATACCTGGATAACTAACGCTGCGTAGGGCTTCAGTTAAGGTAATTTGAGAATTCTTTTATATTGAAAAGGTGTGCTAGTTTTGGTTGAAATAGAACTAATTTTCTTCATAGTAGCTTCTATGGGGCTATGTTTTGGATTTGTGCTGGAAACAGTATTGGTAACACAGGGATGTCTTTGTTACTGCTGCGCGGGGCTTACACAGAGTCAGGGCCTTTTCTGCTCCTCACCCCACTCGCGAGGAGGCTGTGGGGCACAAGGAGCTGGGAGGGGACACAGCCGGGACAGCTGAGCCCAACTGACCAAGGGATATTCCACACCATATGATATCATGCTCAGCATATAGAGCTGGGGGAAGAAGGAGGAAGGGGGGGACATTTGGAGTGATGGCATTTACCTTCCCAAGTCACTATTATGCATGATGGAGCCCTGCTTTCCTGGAGATGGCTGAACAGCTGCCTGCCAGTGGGAAGTATCGAATGAATTCCTTGTTTTGTTTTGCGTGGCTTTTGCTTTACCTATTAAACTGTCTTCACCTCAACCCCTGAGTTTTCTCACTTTTACCCTTCCGATTCTCTCCCCCATCCCACTGGGGGGAGCGAGCAAATGGCTGTGTGGTGCTTAGTTGCCAGCTGAGGTTAAACCATGACAAAAGGTATAAAAAGTAATCCTCTGAAGTACTTGATTTTCCTTCCATGACATTCCACTGTATCAGCCTACTTCTGCTTTACCTCGTTAGTATTCTGAGAGGTTGTGAATGAATTATTATACTTTGGAACACAAAAAACAGGCCTGGCAGCCCCTGGGGGATACAGGGAAGAACAGAACAGGGCACTAGCTAAGACCCAGGAGAGCTGAGCTCTCCTCTACAGGCTAGGTGATCACAGGTAGGCTGCTTTGTTTTGGGAAGATTGTGTCCTTTCTCATTCTTCCTCTGCCTTGTGTTCTTTGGTGCAGGAAAAGTTCCTCTGCATTTGAACACTGCTCAGCAAAATTGGTGATGTAACGCAATCAACAGCAACAGAATGAAACCATAATTGTACCAGAAAAAATAGTGAAACAGTAGATAGGGCTGCCTGGATTGAACTTCTGTGTTGAATTTAGCAAGTGCTGTATGCAAAGTTACAGAAGCAAAAATGCATTTTTATATGCCCTTGAGAGACAGAGCCTAGCACAGCACAAATAATTCCAACAGGACTCAGGCTAATTTTTCCATTAGAGTAACAGTGAGAGGATGCGGCCTCAAATACAGGTGCCTCATAGTTAACCTCACCTAGGGGCAGAGTGTAACCAATGCTTTCTGACTAGAAATCTGAAGATGTTCCTTTTCTTCTTGAATGCATGTTTGTAAGAATGTCCTCACCCCCACACCTCCAAGGTCTCAGGGACTGTGTTTGGGCAGCCCTTCCAGAGAGAAATTAAATCAAACACATTGAAATATCAATGCATAGAGTACTTTATGTTTTTGTTAAATCTTCCCAGTTTATATATATATATCTGTCATACACTGGCTGACAAGGACATAATTCACCTACTAAGAATTCACTTCTAGGCTTATGCTATTCACCTACTAAGAATTCACTTCTAGGCTTATGCTAACCTTACAAAACTTGATTCTCAATCCATTTCTCAAGTAGCCAACACTATCGACATTCATGAAGTATTGCATCCTTCTGTACCCTAAGGCCACCAAGGTTGTGATTCCTGCTCTCACTCTAGAAAATATCTTGATATGTGAGCATAGTTTTCTGGACATCAAACTCCACATAAAATCGCTCTGCTGAACTCAGAGCTAAAAGGTTAAACATTTAGTCCCTCAGCGAGACAGTACACAGAGAAGTGAGACACAAGGAGATGCCTTGCGTATCTGGAAAGCAGAAGGGAAGAACCCCCTTAGACACAGCTGCTATCTAACAACCAGGCTTTATGCAGAACGCTTTGAGGCTACTCTATGTTTATAACTTTCATCCATAAAATAAGAAGCTAAAGCTTCTGGAAGGAGAATACAATTACGCTACAATAATATGACAGAATAAATTCAGCACAATCTGTATAAGCAAAAAGAAAAAGCATCCCAGCTTGTTTTCAATTGGCAGCAGATAATAACTGCCCTATCGTCAACCTTCAGAAATGATCTCCAGAGCCATATGCAGGTTGGCAACCAGGCATAGCGCCTAACTAGTTTTTGCATCTAGTTGTACAGAAGTAGAGACATATGGAAACGAACAGCCTGGCAGAACAAGTGAACTCTGAAGCAATGACTCCGATAAATAAATGCCTGCACATTGGCAGATGGAGAAAAGCGCAGTAGGGAGGAACTGTATTGCAGCAGCAACTTGATTTTAAAAGATCTGTAAAAATCAACCTGAAGTTCGGAATCGAGACATTTTCAAATCCTTCAGTCCTCTTCTTGGGAAAAATTTGCACCATAAAAAGAGTTAAGGTGAGGGTAGAAAGATGCATCTAACGAGAGATATCAGAATCTGTTTCAGGGAGCAGAGAAGATGGCTGGGAGGTGACTGATCTTTTTTCCCCTCTTATTACACTGCTAATCATGGGGTTTTGGTAGCTTTCAGAAAGACACAACCAATCATTCCCAAAAGTCTAGAAAAGCAAGATGCAGACAGACATTCTCAAACCGTATGGCAGAGCCTGAAACGCAAGCACAGTGGATACAGGTACGTGGGATACACAGGCCTTTCCCACAGTGAAGAGAAACTTGTGCTTGATGCAGTAGCCACCTTCTGCACTCATTCCTCTGGAGACCAGTCTATTTGTAGGCAAATTGAATCTTTCCTATTTGCAGGGTGCAGACTGATTCCTAGTCACTGTTAAATGTGACAGATGAGTGGAAAACAAGTATTACTACTCCCCTGATGCTGGTAGGGGACTAGCACAGTTATTCCACTTTTTGGGATAAGGAGACTTCTTATCTGGTGATTTCAAAGATTATTCTTCCCACCAGTTCTGAAACATTTTCTTGTGTATGTCCTCTAACCCCAATTGACATTACAGTCAGAGATAGCAAGGGAATAGGCATTCTTGGATCCCATTAGAAACCACAATGCAATGCAGAAAATTCTGTGCAATGTTTGCATTGCTCTTACAGATTATGTGGCATGCACAGTCTCATATGTCCCTACCTCTTTCCTCTCTTCACTGATAGCCTCCTACATAATAATAAAGACAGGTATCTTTACACATAGATGTAACCTGACGGGTAGTGTTCAAAACACAACTGTCATTCAAGGTCTCCAAAGACATGAAGAAAATGAAAAATTAAAGGTACATTTTTAGTCTTTGGAGTCTACTTCTGCAAGAGGATTGCCCCATACCGGCATGGTATGCAAACAGTCAATACGTGTGGTGACCTTCACAACTATAACAAGCCATCCCTGACTAAATACCACTGATATGCATGCAAAAGCAGCAAATGTCAGATGCATACTGATTCTCTCTGGGCCCAGTACCAACCACTTCAGTAAAAATAAGAGAAGATGAAGAAACTGAGGAGAAAATAATCCAGACAAACTGTGATGGCCCAGAGTTAACAGGTCAGCCCTATGTACTGACTACTGCATTTTTTCAAGAAAACCATCACTTGCTGCTGTCCTCTTTGTGGGTAGAGAAGTGGATAAACTTCATGTTGTAATGTGAGGCCAAGGCAAAATTAACCTAAAGATTACTGTCATGCAGAAGAAGATGAATTTAATAATAATAAACTAACTAAACGTCACTAAACTTCCCCTCAATAATAGGCCACCTTTTGTTATAATGCATCTCCCTTTCACTTCCCAACACTTCATCAGTTAACATTATGCATATGATCCCACTTCTTTGCACTGCTTGGTTACCCACCATCTCCAAACTCGAACATCTGTAGTACCTCATTTCCTCCTCCCTCATCACATGGTGATCAAGAAACCTGACAGACAATGATTTTCAAATGAGTGTACCTAAATCCAATCCCCACATTACACTGAAACCATTCACAATGGAAATCAGTTTAGAACCTGTTTAACTTTGATAAGAATCACCATGGGAAAATCATGACCGGCCTTCCACAGACCCTCCCACGGATCTGTCAGCTCTGTAAGCCTCTACTATGGATCAGGCTATTTGCTTCACTAAATCAGCTGCCCACATAAAGTGAAGAAGTACAGCTATTAGTCCAATGAGTCAATGGCCATATGCTTACACAAAGCGAAAATAAAGGTAGGTTATCTTTTCATGTATGGCACTGTGTAAATGTTTTGTAATAAATAATAACTGCCACTATCAATCAAGTGAGTGGAGAACAGATGGGAAGGAGGTTGTATTGAGAGAAAAGACTCAAACAGGAATAGGTATTTTCTCCCCCATCTTCCTTCGTTTGGTAACAGCCCTAAAATAAACCCTTGCAAATCTCCAGATAGAGGCAATCCCCATCAGTGTGTTCCAATATGCCATGCAACTCTGGCTGTTTTATCACCACAGCACAGCAGAATCACAGATATTAACACATCTACGAAATGCTGCAACATCTGAATGTGGGATTGGGATTCCTCTCACTCCTTCTAACCCTTCTCCCCAGCATTACGGTCATTTGATCTACTGCCATCTTCAGACAGGTTTGACAAAAGATCTAACCCTGGGAAAAAAAGTCCCTATTAATGATGAGCGTCAAACGCCTCCTCTTCTTGAACAAAAACTAAGGGGTAGTTGAATTTCTCAGTTTTCTAACTTTTGTAAGGAAAATATTTTGTATTTAAGTTTTTAAAATAAATGCATGTTTACTTGATGGCTGCTATTCCATCCAGCAAAACAATCGCTGAATCTCCAGGTTTCTCTCCAGTGCTAAAAGTTTAACATTACAACTTCAATTAAGATTTCTTAATAGATGTTGAAGCAAATTCACTTAAGGCTGAAGATTAAGTATAAGAGAGCAGTCTGTGGCACACATTTGTATGTAACAAGCATTTTCACCAAAATAATCTAAAGCTTTAAATAACTATTAAATAACTCTAAATAAAAAGAGAGTTCCAGATTCTCATTCACAGTTAACATCATTGTAGACAACTCTGGTTGCAAGAGCCTTTAAAATGGGTAAAAACCATGGCCTCCTACACTCCCAGATCTTGTTACTCTTTGCAACCAATTATCAGTAACTTGGTCTTAGTACAGCACTGAATTTCTAAATGTACCTAAAACCATATGCAAAACATTGTGCAAGGATTACGTGAGGGCTGCATTTATGACCCATACTCTGTTCTACCACAGCTGAAGTACAGGCTGTATCTGAACAATAACAGCTTCACTCTTGCTCCTAAAACCCCACAGAAAGACAGAGAACATTACACCATGGCAAGCAAAGCAGGATCCAGCCCGTGAGATTTCCCATTCTGCAGAGACAAGCAACATTACCTTCCAGCCTCAGCTGTTGTGATAGGTCTTAAACACAGCAGAACCACGGTGGTTCCCAAAGGAGTGACATAAAGTGAATATTTACCTTCTTAGCAGTGTGGGGGCAGACAACTGATGGCATATCAGAATTTAACTGGCAACGCAGATTCAGAAAGGCTGAAATCTGCAATCAGGCTAAATCAGTATCTATGAATAGTGAACAGTAGAAGAGGCTGAAAAATCATTCTATACTCAGCCTCAGATGCCACACAAGGGGGCTTCTTCCCCCACTTTTGTTCTCCCCCACTGAAATACTCTTGGACTCTCTTGGAAAGAGAGTCAAGAAAAACACTTTGGTTTACATATTAACAAGTAATAAATACAGTAAGCTGGCAAAATAGTATTTCAAGAACTCCCCAACCTTCTTGAAACAAAAACACACCTGAAAAAAAAACCAAACAACCCACAAACAAAACCCAAAAAACCCAAGCGATTTGTTTTGTATCTTCTTTTTGCATAGCCTGTTTTTCAGTTAGTTATGAAAATGACAAAAAAAGAAAAGCATGAACTACATACCTTAGCTATTTGGACACACCAGTTTAGCAGAAGCTGGGAGCCAATATTATCTTTATGTTCATGAACATAATCCAACAGGCAGCCATGAGGCATCAGCTGAGTGACTAGTTGAATGGTTGGGCTCAAGCAGACACCCAGGAGTCTCACCAGGTGTGGATGGTCCATGCTGGCCATAATAAGAGCTTCCTGTAACAACAAAAGTGACCCAGTTACTGTAGTGTGCTTAAAGACTCTATGCATAGAAGATTTCCCATTTCCCACAGAGCATCTAAAGAGGATAAGTGCCTCCTAAGTATCATGAATCCCCGTGTTGTCTATCCAGTGCTAGGCATACCCAGGCAAAATCCAGTCTGATGCAAACTATGCTTAATGTAATGAGCCCCAAGCAATGGGGCAGGCTATCTGAACAGGTCCAGTGAAGGCTCAGATCAGAAATTCTGAATGGCCCTATATTCCCTGTCCTGTTACAGTCACAGAAGCAAAGATGTAAGTCTGTTGATCGAAGCTTTCCCAAAGTTCAACCTGCAAAGGATTAAGAACCAGGAGGTTCAGCATGGGCTTTTCAAATGTGTCTGATGCTCATACTTCGAACTGAAAGTCACCAGATTTCTGAAGCTGTTAGGATATGACCACACCACTGTCTCTGTAACTGTTGTACAGCAATAGCCTAAACCAGCGGTTGTGATGGTACAGCAGTAGCCCAGCCATGCTAGCAGCCCTGCCTGTCTCCTGATGTTGCCACAAGCAGACCACTACACAAAGCAGCAGCTTTCTAAATCACAGCTGCTTAGCTCAGCTCCTGATTCTTCCAAAGTCCTCTCCCAGTAGATCTTGGGTGAGTTATTTCATTTTTTCCATGCTTCAGCTTTCCACACAGTGAACAGGAAATAAACAAGCAACTGCCATTCAAAAAGGCAGGGAGAAAGCATTTCTCTCTCATTCACTAAGCTTAGTCCTCCATTTCAGGATCACTTCATCATGCAATGGAACAATGAAAAGTGAGATGAAACTATAGCTCTGTAAAGCTATTTTGGTTCTCTTTCAAAAAACCTATACAACATCTTTCTGACAACTTAAAGAATAACTGCTGTAATAGTGCCAAAGAAAGAAAGAAAGAAAGAAAAAAAGGGTGAGAAAAAGTTGGCATCAGGGGAATATAGCATACCACCCCAACTCATAAGTTTTTGGGTTTTTTTCTTCCCTGGATTAAGGCAAAAAAAAGGTCCTAGCAAGTAGGCTGAGTTTGTATTAAAAGAAATTGCTCATCACAGTACAAAGAATATTTGAAACCAAATTGCAGAGTATTTGCATAATAGTCCTCTCTTTCTTTCTCTCTTTTTTTTTTTTTTTTAAAACAAAAAGATGACTAAGACACTAATTGTAGGGTTTTTTGCCCCCAATAAGAAAAGAGCAGATGGCGTCCACTGGGGGGAATATCTCCTTCCTTTTTCCTCCTAAATGTATGTGAAGAAAAAAATAAATAAATGAATAAATAGGGGCTATTTGATGGGATGACTGGAAGAGGAGCAGTGAGGAAGATTCCAGTGTAACAATTTAGAAAAGGGAACTTAATTCAAGTAGTTTTTCTCACATTCAAATTAACATAGTTCTCACTCACTCAACTGGTACATATGGAAACAATTTTAGCTTCTGTTCTGCTGCCACTAGAAAATGTCACTGAAGGCCACCAGAATAAGTACCTGTTGATAGGTGCATTACCCAATTTCAGAGTGCAAACTTACTCTGCCTCAATTTTTCTTTTTACCCCATTCCTTTTCCACCTGCAGATGCACATGGGATGCTACTTGTTGCCGTTTCCCTCTCTGAGTAAAGGTAAGAGTTTCTCCAGGAACTTGGAGTGGGAGTACTTTTCTTTGTAATGAGGACTGATTAGAACATAGACAACATATTCTTTTCTCTCACCAAGGGACCAGATGGAAAGCTTTGAAGCATGAACTCCATTAGTCTCCAGCCACTTGCCATTTACAAGTCTATCTGAGTCCAAAGGCAAGACACTTCTGTACAATAATAAAAGCAAGCAGTGCCATTTCTCCCATTCTGATGTCACAGAAAAGCACATATTCTTCCAATGGTTTTGGGCAATAGTTCCAGAAAAAAATAAAAATGTTAATGAAATATTTTTACAGACTGCTCTGTAGCGAATTGAGAAACAACACAGAGCAGGGAAACCTTCATTATAGATCTAAGTCACTAATGGATACTAATTTAGCATGAATCCTGGCTTCACATAGTTATTCTCATTAGTAAAAGTATCATTGTTTTTACTAAAATAGCGTCTACAAGAGAACTAAATTCAGGGTTATGTCTATCCGGCACAGCACAAACACAAAGTAAAAGAGATTGCAATTGTTCTGCTAGAGCCTAATTAGACAAAACAGACAAACAACAACAGAAACACTATGACTTAGTAGCATTTTAAAAATCTGTTCAGCAAATAAGGAAGATGAGTCCCCATTTTAAAATCTGTTTGGACACGAAAGACCCTAGAGCTACTATCTCCATGGCACTTAGGCACTCTGCAGCCTGGTTCTCAATTAAATTTTCTAAAACATTTAATCAGGTATGGTACCTTAACTCACAGACTTGGCTGTTTGACACTGGCATCTTTCAAAACTGGCCTTGGCAATTTTCCATATGTTTTGGTAGCCTTACGTCTGCAGGTCTTGTCTCTATACTTACTTGGCACAATTACAGAAATTATTTTAAAATTGTGCCTATTCTGATTCAATGGAAAGAAAACTGAAGTATAGAAAAGCACAGCCTACTGTCCTGTCCTGGTTTCAGTCAGGATGGATCTAGTTTTTGTCTTTAGCAGCTCCTGTGTTTTGGAGTTGGTATGTGAAACAAGGTGACAGCACGCTGCTGCTGTTCGCTGCTGCTGAACAACCAAGGACATCTTGCAGTTTCCCAAGTTTTGCTGATGTGCAGGTTCAGACACTTGGGAGGGCACAGCCAGAAGAGTTGATCTAAACTGGCCAGAGAGAGTGTTCCATGCCATAGACGGCATGGCCGGTGTGAGGGAGGGTCAGCCATTGCCCTCAGCCCTTTTGCCTTTGTAGCTCTTTTGCCTTTTTGCCCTTGCCCTTTCCTTTGGGTTCCTTGTTCGGTTCGCTTTCTGTTCGTGTTCCTTTTTTGTTATTTTTTGTTTTATTTTGTTTAGGCCTTTGTGTTCGTCTGTCTGTTCCCTCG
>KL257036.1:6184-24858 GCA_000699545.1 Podiceps cristatus
AGGAACTACCGACTCAACTTGCCATGGCCACATTATGTGCCCAGGTATGGATAGACGATTAGCCTGGCTGTTTGGTTCTTTGGTGCTGCCAGCTTGATTATTTCCAGGTTTGTAGAATTGCTCCAAGTCTTTAATCTTATAACAGCTTATAACCATGGGATAGTTTTTCATTATTATTATTAAGTATCCAGTATTCCAGATCATGACTGCTTAATCTAACAGATGTGAATTTACTGCTCAGATATTGGCAAGCCTCCCCTAGTAAGCCTGAAGGAAGCTCAGAGGCTGTGGTGAGCCTCCTGCAAAGAGTTAATTTTGTAGGCAATATGGTTTGCAAGATTTCAGGTTTTTTTTTATTATTATTATTATTATTTTTGCCAGGCAGCATGTTTTGTTTTCTCTCCTGCCTCCTTTCCTTCTCCATCTCGCCCCCACTTCTCTTTCTTCCAACCCTGATTCATATGGAGCTGAGAAAAGAGACAGCTGGGAAGGATTTGAGCAGAGAGGTAGGATATGTATCTGAAAGTAATTTGAATAGTTTGTGAACCATGGCGTCCATTGGTTTGTAACACCTGGCTGTGTCAGCTGTGTCAGGTTATGTCATGTTGGGGAGCTCAGTTTGACTGATGCAGCTGGATGGGACCAGGCTCAAGCTGACATTGCAACAACCCAGGAAAACTGAAGAGGCAATTTTCTGTGAGTGCGCCTGAGAAACTAGGAACTCTTCATGAATCCAAACCAGCAAAGATTTCTAGCTTAGCCTGAGTTAAATGGGAAGCAGCAGTACACCGGCAATCTGTGCGCTCAGGGCTTTCCCTGGCACTCTTACTGATGTAGGGCTGTGGTTTACCCCCTGGTCAGCCCCAGGGACTTCCCTGAGCCGGTCCTGGGGATGGGGATGGCAGCCTTGCCCTGCGACAGCAAAGCTGCATTCAGAGCAGCTCCCCCATTTCTGTTGCGTGCGGAGATTTTTCAGCACTTTGCAGCCGATTTTAGAGGGAATTGAACTTCTGTACAGAAGCAAAGAATATGCCTCAGTAGGCAGCACCTAGAAATAAATAAATAAATGGAGTCATCTACTCCATATAGCAAACTCCATTTTCATGAGGAGCTGTGTTTCTAAGAGAAAGGAACACTTAATACCTTTTATTTACACTTGAGTAACAATCCAGTTGCCCCTGTCATGACATCAAAGGTTTAAACCTGATTTGAAGCCTCTGTTGTAGGAGCCAGGGTGTTTCTCTCAATGGGAAGTGATGTGTTTACTGGTCTTGACTCAGATTCAGTAGAGTTTGCTGCAAAGACTGTTACTTGTGAAAGAAAAGACAGAGTGCTTGAAACGTGTAATTTCCTATTTTGCTATAATATAAAGGGTGGTGAAAAGGGTGATGGGAAAGAGGTCAATAAACCCCCTCTGCATAGCAATGTCTCCATTTCCCCATCTGCAAAATGCCAAATGAATAGTACCACCAGGATGTGAGAGAAAATTATCGAGTTCAGTCTGTGTGCTAGCAAGCCCGACTCCACAAGTTTCAGTGAAAATATCCCTCTCTACAGCATAGTATGTAATTCAAACATACCCTCAAAGCAAGCAGAGAACTGAAGACCAGTAAATACTTCATAATAGAAACCTGCCATATATTCCTGCCAAACAGACTGCAGACTGGGCTGTCACTCATTCCCTCTTCAGATATACAACACACCTGAAAATGCACAAAAAAGGGAAAGGCTTAGAGCATAGTTTAGCTATTTATAGCTGCCTTTAAACTCCTGGTCATTAGAGCATTGAGAGAAAGGGAGGGAACAATAGTAAAATATTTTTGCAATGCAAATTTATATTTTAAATATGCTTTTTCCACAAGCAAAATAAAATTATTTCCTTTTCCTATTACTGTTAATGATAATTTTAATAACCTGACCCTAGCAGGAACATAGCACTTCACAGAATAAGACTCTCTAGAGTTTGGTAACTCATGTGAAATCAATATATCTACAGTGGTTAATCTTCTATAATTTGATATATATATTTGAGATACATATATCTACCATTAGCGGTATGCTCCTTTTAAGAAGAAAAGAATGTTTTCATTTGTTAATGCCTTTTGTCCATGCAGAGTCTCCAAGGATAAAGATTTTAGCATCTGTAGGTAAATCTGATTCCATTATCATGTGCCCTTCAGTTCTGACTCAATCTCCCTGATAATCTCTCTAAAGCTGCCGGTGCCTGTTCGTGAGGCAAAGCAAAGATGAGAGCATTCAGGCAGGCTGTGGATGGAGCCAAATCATGAAGAAACATTAAGAAGATGTTTTCTCTTGCCAGGATATGGCTCTGATTGAACAAATTGCTTAAGCATGTGCTTAACTTCAAATACATCAGATATCCTTTTGCACTTAACTATGCACCAGCTTAAAATTAAGCACATTTTCAAGTGTCTTTATGAAAGGTACATGAAAGGGGAGGAACAGCACTGATGTCTAGTTGAGACAGACATTCCTAATGAGCCATTAGATCTCAACTAGCACTGGAAACTTTTTCCTTCCTGTGAAGCTTAAGAATTTATGTGAAGATTTTTTTTTTTTCCCCTTAGTAATTAATTCGGACCCCAACAGCGTGAAGATGGAAAGAAAAGGACCCTATTAAGACTTGATATTAAGTTAATAGCAGGTGACAGTGACTTCATCAAAAGCCCTGTGCAAAACATCAAGTAGATGGAAATTTCAGTTCTGGTACATTACTCAGCTGAGTATCATCAGACCTGCTTATCAGGGTCACGAAGATTATTTGTACATTATAAAAAGGAACTGTCCATCAAAGTCAGTTAAAAAAAAAAAAAAAAAAAAAAAAAAAAAAAAAAAAAAAAAAAAAAAAAAAAAAAAAGAACGTTTTCTTTTTAAGTTTCAAACAAATGCTGCTTTCCATTTCAGATTCATACAATCAGTCCCAACTAGGAGATGATCAAACCAAACCAGGGGATGTTTATCTAATCCTACTAATGGAACTAACCTTCCTTTCAGGGTTCACATCCTCTAAAGGATGCCTCTTGGGTGTGGGGTTCAGATACTGAGCACTGAGCCTTGCGCCTGCTTATGTACGCTTGCAGTAAAGGAAAATTGAGCCGCTGGGAAAAAGCATTGCCAAGTATCCTAAGAAGAACTATAAAGGGCTCAAGCAGGTATCAAAAGCAGAAAGGAAATTTGTCTTTACTCAACAAATTCAGTCTTTAGGAGTGACTGGTAAAGGCAGCGACTTAGAATGAAACACTGCTTTTAAATTCCTATATTTTAAGAGGATTCCTTAATGTTTTCAGTCATAACTGACAACACTACAGGGCCGGTATTCAATAATTTCAAACTGCTTTGCAAACAGAGTCGGTCCGCAGTCAGTCCTCGCTGCTTCAGGAAGGTCCGGCGGTTGAGAGCGCCCTGCTCCCGCCCTTGCTGCTTCCCGGGGACGCACACCCCTGCTCCGCTCCACGCACCAGCTGCTCCTCCTTGCCGCTTCGGGACAAGGCAAAGACGCCTCTGAAGACTTTGGCTCAGCCACTTCTCAGCGCACGTGCTGAGCACACCGGCCTCGGCAAACCTGGATCTTTGTCCATGATGGTACATCTCCACAGGCGGCTTGTCTCTGTGCGGGGTGTCGGTGGCCTGGCTCCGAGTGTGCTGGTACGGCAGTGTCGTGGCGAGCAGGATCAGTGCTGCGCCTCACAGAAGGTCATGTGTGCTGGGCGCCACGTGGGCATGACATGAGGTTTTTATTGTGACGCTGACTTACTTAGAAAGAGCCTTTTTCTGTTAATATATTGTCCAGTGTACGCACACTCATTCTCCCTCATAAGTGGTGCACCCAACTCTAGGAAAGTCTTTTCCTTGAGGCACAAAGTCATGCAAACATATTTTACAATATTTGACTTTTTGCTATTTTTTTTTCTTTTTCTCCTGTGCCACTTGGCTATTGTCTTCTCATAGAATCTATAGCGATTTTCTGACCATCCCTTTTATTTTCTGGTCTCAAAAACAATTCAGGGTTGTTGAGAATATTAATTCTTGGGGAAGGATGGCTGTTGTGTCCCCTCACACCACAAGGTCCTATACATGTGACTGGAGTCCTGGGTAATCCCATATTAGCTCTCTGTCTTCCTAGCTGTCATTTTTGATAGCTTCACATATTATACCTTCTTGCAGTTCTTGCAAATTGACTATTGTTGAAAGACTTGAGGGACTTCTGAGCTGGTATCTGTTAAAGCTGCTCCCGTGTTTTGACCTCTATGTGTACCATATTGCAAAGTGAACACAAAAAAATGTTGTAGGGCTCTTTAAAATATGGCGTATCTTTATCTCTATCTTGCTTCTGCCCTTCCGTGTCACACAGAAGCCAATAGGACAGTTCTGATTAATACAGTAATTATGTGGTTATTAAAAACAGTAATCATCCAGGAATTATCCAGTGCTGTAAAAATCCCATAGACAGAAAATATATGAACATTTTTAAATTGAGCATTACAATTGTCTGCATATGCAAGAAGCAAAATGACACATAAAGAATTTTTAAGATCCCAAGGAAGTGCTCTGAACATGTTAAGAGCAAATGGTCTCCTCAATCAGGATGGAAGTTAGCACTATGCAAGGAGCCAGATCCTGATTCGTCCTCTTGAAGGATGTTAGTGGCTAAACAGCAGCTATTAATGAAGAGCACCAATTTATAGCACATGTGTTGGATAGACTTGCACAAAATTGGGGCCATCTGAGGAGTTTATTCATCCTTGCATAGCTCCTTCATTTCCAATTTCTGAGCCTGTTTTAATTTGTTATCAAAGTAATCGCTCGCTCCAGCTGGAGTCAGCAGTGTGTTTTGTTGTCTATGGGCCTGGCAG
The DNA here is from genome assembly GCA_000699545.1 of Podiceps cristatus. Taxonomy (NCBI): domain Eukaryota; kingdom Metazoa; phylum Chordata; class Aves; order Podicipediformes; family Podicipedidae; genus Podiceps; species Podiceps cristatus. The sequence goes on from KL257036.1 coordinate 11,059, forward strand.
ACTGTTCACTTTGAATAGCATTCTGTAAAGATCACCTGTTCTGCATCTGTGATGGTTTTCCAGGTGCCAGGAGGTACTGTTTTCAGATGAGAAACAGCGAAAGGAATATGCAGACAATGCGGTTCTGCAGCTTTTCAGATCTGCATGGGTTTCATCAGCCACAAGCAACAGACAAAGGGATAAAGGAAACAACCGCGGCAAGTTAAGAAACATAACAATGCAGCGAAATAATCTAGTTGCTCCTGAACAACGAGGTAGTGTTAACTCAGCCATTTCTCAGATAGCCTGAGTTCTGAAAGGAGCAACACGATCTCTATTGCTGTATATTTAAATATGTATGAATTTCACACACTTCTACATAATTATAGATATTTGCATGCATGAAATACCTGTGCAAAACAACCTGTTTACTAGTTAGTTTTGAATTTAATTTAGGTCTAGCACAACTCCAATTATAGATCATTGGAGTGAGAGCCTGCAAATAGCTTCAAAATAGAGAAAAGAAACATTATGCATGGTCTTGCACGGGCTAGACCCCTAAAGCTATGTGGTATAGGACGTCGATCTAAAGATTGTCCTCATCTTCCAGTTGAGAGAATGAGTTCTCAAGGGAGGAAGGATGTCACTCCCTCTCCAAAGCAAGGAACTGGTTTAGAGACTTGAGCTTCATTTAGGAGGGGAAAAACCTCTGTTTAGCTTGAAATGCAGATTATCTGCATGATGCTCTGATGATCCCAGAGGAGGGTCTACAGAAGCCTCACATGGAAGCAGCACCCAGCTGAAGGACTGCATGGTGGGCAGCACATGGGTGTATCTGGGCCGGTTCAGCGGTTGAGGGAGAGCAATCTGAGCCCCAGAGTGACGAGGCTGGCTCGGGAGCTGCAGCAGAGAGTTTAACTGGGAGAAAATCAATCTGAGGCTGGACCTTTGAAAGATTAGATTTAGTCAACCAAACCAGCAGGTCCAGACCATCTCTGGATACCCCACACAGCAGGTGTAGGAGTTCAGCTTTCATTCAGTTTGCTGTGTGTACAACCAGCACTGAAAACATAGATGTGATTTCGACCTTTGGAAGACAGTGAGGCCGATCAATCCGTATCTATGAGCACGATCTCATTAGTCCTGAGAGCAGTACTGCTTCTGTCTCAAAGGTGCTGAGCCGATCTGGCACACGGAGGCTGCGTCAATTGTACTTTGAGCCCCATCAAGAACAAGAACACATTTTGAGGGAGTTTAGCCCTTACTGAGCAGACATGTCATAGGAAAGTCTTCCTATGTGTTATCAGGATAAGACCTTTTGGAGGCACACAGCCCCATCGAGTGACTATGCCATGCCTTATAGCGTGTGTGTTGCTCTTCTAAGTTGATGAAGTCTCGTCAGTAAGGTCTAACTCTTGCACTTCAGTTATGCTCTTTCCACAGATGGCCAGAAAGTTGGGTTGACTGAGGGGATAAGGAACATTGAAGGGCTACAAGAATGACCCGAGGGCTGGAGCAGCTCTGCTGTGAGGACAGGCTGAGAGAGTTGGGCTTGTTCAGCCTGGAGAAGAGAAGGCTGCGGGGAGACCTGATTGCGGCCTGTCAGTGCTTAAAGGGGGCCTATAGGAAAGAGGGGGAGAATCTTTTCAGTAGGGACAGCGGTGACAGGACAAGGGGTGATGGTTTTAAACTGAAACAGGGTAGGATTGGGCTGGATATAAGGAGGAAATTCTTTACAATGAGTGTGTTGAAATACTGGAATGAGTTGCCCAGAGAAGTGGTGGAGGCCCCATCCGTAGAAACATTCAAGCCCAGGTTGGACGGGGCTGTGAGCAACCTGATCTGGGTAATGGTGTCCCTGCTCACTGCAGGGGGCTGGACTAGATGGGCTCTGGGGGTCCCTTCCAACCCAAAACATTCTGTGATTCTATGATTCTATTATTCTATGATTCTATGATTCTATGATTCTATACATCCACAGGTATAAGAAGCACATCTGAAACAATGTTGTGGAGGCTAGGAGAGATCCTTTGTTCTTTAGCCCCAGAGGAAGATGCAGGAGTTTATTCATAACCTCATGACACTAGCTTTGCATTAATTCTTGAAATTTAAAAAAAAAAAAGAACCAACTAAACCAAACGTATGCCTTCTTGGTGGTTTGATTTTATATTGTCCCACAAAACAGGATTTGGCCAGGAGACAGAAGCCATATAGGGCCTGTGACCTTGCTTCTGAGATGCCATTGCACTTAATGAGCTAACAAAGGAGTCAGCTCAAGCCTGGGTCATTAAAACCTGAAAGAGTGGAAAAACAAATCTGAGTATGCTCCTGATGACAGAATTTCAGTTATTCACAGTTGACCTGACAAGATTAGGCAGGAATTGACCACAGCATCTAGTCTTCCAGATGGTACTGGGTCCCACAACATTATCATGTCTGTATCTCACAAAAAAGGACAGATTTTTCAAACTCTGTTTCTGGGGAGGAGCAAAAGTAAAAAAATTATTTTTGCCCATCTGAATTAACAATGCTGTGTAACAAACACAGTTTCAGGGCTGGCCCTCTTGGTTACTCTGTTTTCCACTTTCAGGCCCTACCCAAACTATGGTACCCACAACAACAGATCTGGGCACTGAAGGACTAGAAGCAAATGGAGCAAATGGGACACCTGACGTAGTTAAAATGAGTACACGTGGTCAGTCATGCCCATGGTGCTGGTAAGTTATGCCACTTTTATCTTTGAAATAATTGCTCACTGGTTACTTGTCTTCTGAAATCCATAAGGCAAGAATTATGTCTACTTTGAAGATTGCATCTCTCGTCATAAAACAGGTTATTCCAGAAAGCAGTAAGATGGAATAATGGCTGGCAGGTCCACAAGTTTTTACTAAGGATAAAAAAATCTTGTGTGGTACGCTGTTTGATATAAGTGCTTGAAGAAATCAAGTATAGTGAGAGCGAGTATGCTGAGAATGCAATAATGCTTTTCTCTTTGGTGAAGGTAATGGTTGAGTACTGTTTTGTAGGCATGTGATAAGTGGAAGAGAAAAATAACTCTCAAATGGAAAAGCCATGAGTGAGTTTTCAGGTTTGTCTTCACACCTGAAGATAAAGGTGAGAAGAGAGAAGAGCTATCAGCTGGTACGCACTATGAACATTGTTTTTCTGTGTAAAGGTCTGCTGTATCAACTCTCAGACACCTCCTTAAGGTATTATTTATTCTGTTTCTTTTTTTTCAACCCATCATTTAAGCTGACATCATGGTTTTTTAAGGGGAGAGCTGTACAATCTGCATGCCGGTCTTTCCAGACTCTTCTTAACTTCCTCATTGCTCATTCTGTGTTGCTTTCAGCAGAGCCTCCTTTACCCCTCTCGTTTCTGTGAGTGCACCAGAGGGATCTGTCCTCCACCATCTCCTCCTCTGCTGCTATAATCTCCTTTGGAAAGAAGAAATTGAGGTCTCTTCTCTGCATGGAGAGATCACAACCCTCCCTCCCCCTACCATCACTAGAGCTGTCTCAGATTTGAGCATTCAGGACGGAAGTAAAGTAGATAAACAATAGATAAATAACTTATAATACTAACTAGGACTATTGTCTTTCTACTTCGGCCTGGGCTGCAATATTTCCAAAATTGTCTTGAATGCCATAGCTTAACCAACACTTTAAATTTGTCCCAAAGTCCCTCATTCCCTCCAACTTCCCAGGTCACTATTGCCTGACAGAGTACATAGAAACAAGGCTGCTGCCTTCCTTTGCAAAAAGTTACAGATAAGGAAAAAAAGAAAGAAAGAAAAAAAAACCCAAACCATAACAAAACCTGAGAGAACTGGGATTTTTTATTCTTAGTATTCAGTCAAAATAATATTCCCCATTTCGAAATTCGCCTTGCTATTGAAATTCAGAAATCACTTATTTTAGAAGCATTGAAATCCTTAAATTTGATAAGATAAAATGCTTCATTTGAAGGGTACAAAAATCTGGTACATGATACAAGCTGCATTACATAGAAAATAATAATACAATTATGGAAATATGGAATTCTAAAGAAGTGTAAATGAAATATATAAAAAAGCATTTTGTTTCAGCACCTGCCTTTTGAGAATGTTACAGTTTTTAGACATTCCCAGAACACTCTGATTTCAATGCAACTGTTTTTTCCGATAAGAAATAATTCTGTTGAAAATGTCTTGTCCAGCTCCTGTCTGCAGTATAAAATCACCAAGATAATCCATACACTTGCTGACAATTATATCTGAAGTAGGAAGAAATGACCAGGCATTGAGGCTGAAGTGCTGCTACCACCAGAAATAATTTTTCCAGGTTAAATTTGAGACACTTTGAGAGGATAGCATGGCAGAAGTTGGTACTATTTTCATCCATACTGTGCAAGTTCTGTAGTTTGATAGAATACTTCAATTTCCAAGGCTGTCATTTCAGCACCATTCATGAGTATCAGATTCATTAAAGTATTTTAACAGGTACCACAACTGTCTCTGAACACAATCCAATGAAGAGCAGCAAAGACATGCTTTGGTGAATTCGGCCAGACATCATGATATGTTGGTAGCATATTTAGTCAGAAGCAGAAAATCGACTTCTTGAAGTAAACACACACCACGTATGCTGTGATTGTAGCAAATTAAAGTCCTAATAGTGCCTACCGGGTGGGCTTGTGAACTTGTAACCTTGCTGTTTATTTATCCATCTCCTACGACTTTCAATTTCTATCCACTCTTTTATTTTCAGGGAGCTTTACTCATCTTCCCCCTTCCTATTCCTCTTGCTGGAAGGCATCATTTTTCCCACTCTCAATGTGTTTATTCTCCTATTTGGTTAGAAATTGTTTCTCCATTTTTCTGTATGGGGTTGTGTATTTTTTAGCACGTAAAATTAATTGAGTTTAGAAAGAAAACCATTTTTCTTACCCTAACCTGAACTTCAACCTTAAAAAGGACTGAAGCAGAAGCCATGTTTTTCTTCCCCTTTCCTTTTGTTTGGAGAACTGAAAAGTTACGATTGAAATTTTCTTCTCAAAGTTTGGCCAAGAAGGTAGATTTTTGTTGCTTCTTCCAAGAGAATGAGCATTTACCACTGCTCCAAACTCACACAAAAACAGTAAATAGAATGAAATTCTGAAGTAGTCTGTATTAATAAGATCCTTTGCCTGACATTTTGGGCCAAAATTATCACAGTAAGTCTAAATATTACATTGGTCATCGTTACAAAGCTGTAGTTAAAGCTGAACTTAATTTTTCATGGAAAACAGTTGTTCAACTTCCTTGCAGCAAGAACAAACAGACTCCAACCAATTGTATTCTCAGAAAAAAAACCCCAGTGCTCTCTGAATGCATCCTCTACAGCTGCAAGGAGACATTAACAGGCGATGTGTGAACACATCTGAGGTAAGATCTGGACCTAGACTAAGCTAGCTCTGCTAACTTCCTTTTGATTCACAATATTGAAGAGGAATGTAGTGACAGCAAAGCCATTTTCAGATTTTTTTTTTTCTATCTTTCAGTTAAAGAAAGGGGAAAGGGGGTATGTGGGAACAGCATAAATCCTCCCTGGGAACCAGTGTATGAGGATGGAGGAGACAGTGTCTATGCTGAGGGACTACAAGGCTTCAACCACAGAAGTACTAAATGCTCTTTGGCTCTCTGAAGCACTGATTGGTATGGAGGAAGCTTCCAGGACTGATAATGAAGAATTGTTCTTTTTAATGCTATTGGCTTAAACTGAAGGCTGCAATGCCAACACTGTTGAGTTACTTGTGCCAGCTACTGAAGTGTACTGCTTTTGCCTGAACTCTCCAGAAAAGGGTTAAATTGTGAGGTAGCTGCACAGGATGATCTTTTGTGCCTAATGACTGTGTTTCATCAGTGGTTAAAGGCAAAAGTAGAGAAAGAAGATCTCAGTTCTTTTCCAATTTTATGATACAACTAATTTTATTCTTACACCTGCTAGCTCTCCCCCCCACCAGGTCTCCATTCCCTAGGCAGAGAGCTAGCAGTGCTCATAAATGCCTCTTAAAATAAAAATTTCTGTTCCATTAAACATATGAAAAATATGTTGCATTGAATACAGTTGGTTTGGGAAATCTGTTTTTATCCATTCTAACCAATCGTCCATACGAACTGCAGCTGCCACAAGTGGCATGGAATCTATTTTCTACTGCGAGGTTTAGGAACAGTGATTTTCTTCCAGAACATGCAGTCTGGAGATGTCCAGCATGCTGCTCCTAGGTCAGCAGCAGCCACATGGAAATCCAGAGTCTGTCTTGTTAACCCTCTTAACTGAGAGATGGCTTTAGATTGCCGAGGCTGCAGGACCCGGCCAACTTTAAATTTAGAGAGTGGTTACAAAGAATTATGGTAAATCTGGGGACAAAGCTAACAGAAGTCCCAGATGCTGGAAGTCTTGGAGAAACCAGCCTGTGATGTCTATGGCCGCATCTCTGTGTCAAGGATGTCAAATTGAATTTTGGTAGCTGAGTCTACAGCTGCAAGGCATGACTTTCAGAGTTATTCTAATCTTGCTTTAAGTGTATTTTTCTCTCTGTGATCTTACCAATTTTTTTCAATACTTTGGGTTACTTCAGAAAAAAAGGTGTAATATTAATTTTCCTTCCAACAAGGAAATCATCAGCCATACTGCCCAAACACAAAGCACCCATAACACACTGGTGTCAGTGAATTTGCCCTGTGCATTTTTCCAGAGCAATACTCAATATGGTTCAATATTTGCAAAATGCTTTGAATGCAAAGAGAGGTCTAGGTTTCTGTAACAGATGTGTGCTCTGCACAAATCCAATGCAAGGCTCAGGTTCCTGGTAAATTACCAACTCTAGTCTGGGCAGCATTTCACTAATCCTTACAGAGTGCAGCAGATTTGCTGTGTTTTGTCAGAACAGCAAGGGTCAACAGAGAACTAGCTACAGTGCATGTTTCTCAAACAGTGAGGCTGAAGAGTGACATCTTAGACTCTACCATTTACTATTTTTAAATAATGAGAGTGTCAGTGCAATCTTACTGCAGCGATGACATTGAAGATGCTTTCAGAATTGACATCCCCCTTGAGAAAACATTTGCATTTCAATCAAAGTATTTCCAATACAGAAGTTTTGCTGAGCTGCTGAAGACGCCTCATGTTCCATTGACTAAAAAGGAATACAAAGACTCAACCGGTTCAAGTGTGGTCCAAAGTTGCCAAGGTCCACCCAGATTAACAGGAATGAGACTTATTCTTCAGTCTTTGTTCTTCTAAAGTAAAAAGTAATAATTCCAGATTTGTATATTTTTGAAATCCAGAACAGGATGTTTTCAATTGTGTCCCTGATAGTCTTCCCAAAGAAGCCAATGTCTAAGCCATGAGTGCTTTCTCAGCACTTAGATACTCTCTGTCATCTCAATAACTAAAATGACTCTTTCCTAATTCACATGATTTTGTGACAAGTACATCTGCAAATGTGGATAGAACTGAGGTTTGTTAATCTTATTTTAGTTATGGAAGCCATAAATTACAGGATCTCCTCCCCAAAAAGACCATTTTTACAATTGAAGACTTAAGCACTTTTCTATTCATAAATAAGAAATGATGAAATTTGAGGCAGCTACAGCTGACATACTGCTGTATCCGTCATCACATGCTTTGCCATGCAAGAATTGGGAGGGAAGAATCAACAGAAGTTGGCCACTAACAGCTTCAAAATAGCCAAAACAGAGGTGGTTGTACCTATGGTATACATCTAATGCAAACTGAACAAGAAATTGCAGGAGGTGAGGGAGGTATTTCGAGAAAGTGTCACTATATAGGATCATAGGATTGTCAAGGTTGGAAAAGACCCTTAAGGTCATCGAGTCCAATCGTATATTTGCTGTATTTCTTTACTTTTTCCCAGGTATCATCAGTTGTTCCATATGACCCTATTATCCTGTCCTATCAGCCTCTGTCATCTGATACTGAGCTAGATGGATCTTTGATCTGATCTGGAACATCAACTTCTATGTTCACACTGACTGAATGTACATATGTGTAAAGTCAAAATGTGTGATAGTTTCCTATGCATGGACAGCCTCAAACCAGAGGCTCCAGAGAAAGTTAAAAGTACATGAAAAGAAGTAATGCATTCTGGTACCAAAAATACATTTGGTGGTTCACTCCTAGCTGTTTCTACTGGCAGAGTGCTTTCCATGTCAGCTGCCTACTCCGTGCTTGGAAAGCTGTTCTGATTCCTGATCTTTGCACCAAGCTTTCCACTGTGGGGCCCAGAGCAGCAGCAAGAGCAGCAGGACTTTATGGAAAACATCTGCATGTTACTGAATGCCTCCGCAACTCTTACACAGGTCCAAGAAGATGTTTCCTCAAGCTCCCTAAATAGCCCTGAGATGTTACACAGAAGTCTGACCTCCTCTGAAATATTTTTCAGAGCCTGACTTCCCTTCCTCCCATTCTGTAAAGCCACCTACTTTCTCCTTGGTCTGGGAGGTGCAGCAAAAATATGGTTTTAGCGTCAGCGGATTACACTGTCACCTGCACCTGCTCTACGCCCTTGACTGATGTCTTGCAAAGCAGAAGCCAAGGCCATTGCTTCCCCACCTGCTCGAGGGAGACGGGGAATAGTGAAGCATAATATCTCCTAGCTCCTAATACCTCCTAATGTTGATTCAAGGCCTGCGTCATGCAAGGGTAGGGCTAGTACTTCTTTCTCCATACGAGTCTGGGCAGGGATATGGTGTAATCACAGCCCAACCTGCTGAGAGTAACCTGTATAATTCTGTTTTTATAAGACAGCTATTCAGTTATCAAAGATTTAGTTGCATCCTTTTGGGGAAAAAAAAAAAAAAAAAAAAAGGAAGAAAAAGAAAAAGAAAACAAACCTATAACACTGAGTAGTATCTGAACCACTGGGGCTTTTACAGAAATTAAGAAACAAAACATCGACTTGTACTGAAAATGGCAGCCATCCAGTAGGCAGTCTTGGACCATCCTTGGCAGTTCTTCATCCTGGATAGAGAAAAGCTGAAAACTCACTGTGGAAAATGCAGCTTTTTCTGTTCTTTGCTAGAGGATTTTCCTCGCACAATATCTTGTCAAACACACTTTCTGTTTCTGAAAAAGGGGTTAAAGTTTTCTGCTCTCCATTCAATCACAGAGGTTTATGAAATAGGAGAATCACAGGAAGGAAAGATGGGAGAGATCTATTAGGTTATTTTGTGCATCCCTTTGCCAAGGCAGGATTGCTCCCTGGAGTATATTCCAGAGTGCTTTGTCTAGTCCAGTTTTAAATGACTCAAGAAACTAGGCTTTCACCACTTCCCTTGGGAGACTATTCTGCAGCCTAATAGTCCTCACTGCTAGGAAAGGCTTTTTTCCTTAACTGTCAGCCTTTTCTTTCCTTAAATTTATCCCGTTTGTCCCAGTTATAGTCTCTTTGAGTAGCTTAAAATTCCTTTTCTTGCTTAAAGTTTAAATTCATCCACTGCTAGACAGTAGTATGCATATTCCTTCCCTGATTAGCTATGCTAAAAGTCTCTTAAAGCTACAAAGACAATCGTGGTGATGGCAGAGACTTATCTTCTGATCTTCACACAGTGAACTATGCCTGGTGTGGCTTCCAGCAATCTAATTAGACTTTAATTTCATTCCCATAGAAATTAATAGAGTTTTCTCATTGATTTTAACTGATGCAAGATGGGCAATGTGGGTTCTAATTTTGACGTGAAGATGACAAGGTGCTCAATAAGCCCAAGATATTCCTAGCTGAGATCCAACTGGATCCTCAGTTTTTGTATTACCTTGTCTGGAAAAACAAAAAAACAAAAAAATCCAAACCCCCAAAAACAAACCCCAACCAAATCCAAACGGCAATAGAGAACTCAATACAGAATTCTGTATACTCTTTTTTCCATTTTCTCATTAGCATTTTAGTTTTCTGAAAGACCCTGCAAAGATAAATGAATTCAATGTCTCATAAGAGTCTATAAATGCTGTTTTAAGAACTTCAGAATTCACTGAGATCCTGGAATAGATGCTCATGTGGAAGGAGGAAGTATTATCCTTATTAACCTTTCCTCCCGAGGAATGTTAGTGAAGAAAGAAGCCATGCAGGGAAAACTATTTTAAATATGCTTTAGGGTGGAATTCATGCACCATGTAATTCCCTTTTAAGCTCTATATTGCTGGTCCTTTGCACAGGGGTGAATATTGCCCCAAGGCCTTGTCTATCAAGGGACGTCATACTGCTTTAACCAAAGTCAGTTTGCAACCAGATACATTTAAACCTACACAAAGCCTTATGTTGATATACGTGGACTTACCAGTTCCCAGTTACCTTAAGCTGACTTTAAACACTCCCTTAAACTGAAAATAAGAATGTCATACAGCGTTTTCCACCACTTTTAATCTAAGCCTTAAGTTACATGTGTATGACTTACCCCTATAGATATTGCTTTAGTTGGCAATTCTGAAAATAGGAAAGATTTCTTATCTCACCTCACCTGAAAGCAAATGTCATATGTGGGTTTAATAAAAAGAAGCTTTATGAAAGATTTTATGACCAGAATCTTCACCCTCATCAACTTGAGCCTTCTTTTGCAGCATTTGTTTTTTGCCCTTTCTAAAAAATGAGCAATGCATCCCATTTCAGGTTTACAGGAAGCTCTTGATTCTCATTTCGGTTACCCTGTGTACATCCAAAGTCATTTCACAGGCTTCAATCACAGATATAGAGACCAAAAAACATCCTTAGGTCATTTATTCCGTAAATGAAACTACAGTTTTTCCTAGTTTTCTTTCGGTTCCATTTTCTATGGAGTAGTCAAGGATTTATTCAAAATCATGTGATCCCTAAAATAATCATTATTCCCTATATTATGGCTAGTATTATATCCCATGCACTTTCACTTACAGGCATGTCTGTCAAAGGGACCATTTTTCAGCCTCACAGCTCCCATGGCTCTGTCACTTTCTTACTTACAGAGGCCCAAAATGGAAACTATTTTTCTTTTCATTATGAGCTGTCACTTTTTCATCTTGGCACTGCGATGATAGACTTCCATTCATCTTCTATATTACCTTTCCTGAAGCCTCTGACACAGACTGACACAATGCAAAATACAAGAGATCTCGGAGCATACGCTGGCAATTTCTGGGAAAGGCACTTGCTTCCCTTGGTTTGTTGTTTTAAATATACATTCAAAATGCCAAGCTGTATGGTGCATTGGAAATGTTTGCGGGGGATTCTCTGTTTATTATGATCATTACAAAGCAACGCTGTCACATCCTGAATAAGAGCGGTGGGATTCCGTGTGGGATACTGTTGCTTTCTCCTTTTCTTAGGGCAATGGGGGAAAAGTTTGCCGCAAATCAGTGTTGATGTAAGGGGATAAAAGGAACAGGAACGTGGTCAGCAAGCCTTCCTGTGGTGCTGCGCGTTGTAAAAACTAAGCCACTGCCACATGGTGAGTCCAGTGGAAACACTGGCAAGTGCCCGCTTAAACGGCGGTGAAGTGGCTGAGTTATTCTGAGAAAAGGAAGTGATTTCAATCAACCTTGGAGCAGAAAAATCAGGCTCCCATTCACACGCAGTGAGACTGCGTGAAACCCGGGGGCAATCTTTCTCAGCATTCGTGCTGCATTTGTCCCGTGATTCCTGAGCAGCCATTGTAAAAGACAATATAGGGACCCATAGCAGTGATGCTGTAAGGTACACATTCCCTCTGTGTTGTTTATGCATGGCAGCCTTGAAATCCGTCCACAATCCATCCAATATTCTCACATCCTTCAGTAAAGCCAATGTAGGAGCCACAGCAAGGGAGGCAGGCATGGGTGCAACCTTCTTCATCCCAGAGATCCTTGATTCTCCTGGATTGAAACATCATTCTGCTAGGAATCCAGCTAAGATTTCTGTGTCTTCTAGGGATATATTAGCCAGACACAAAAGCCATCCAAGGCAGAGCTGAATACCAACAACCATCACCTATCGATCTCTGTGAGGTGGGATCATAGTGTCATTTTTTTCATAATTCACATCCACCACATTAATCAATCATTAAGAATGAACTTGTTGGGGGTCTTGTGGAAATTGTATTGTCTGTGGATCTCTGGATATCTTTGGGTGATTTTTAAGCAGTCCATAGAAATCAATGAGTCTATGTCCACAATGCACAAAACAGTTCCTAGCAGAGAATTTGGGAGCAGATTCTCATGTTGTCTACACAGCATGACTGTGGGGTTGTTTTCCAGATACCTATTGGAGTAACCCAGTTCGCTCCCTTAGGGAAGAAACCAAGCAATGACATGGGAGGAAGAACATTCTGAGACTGGAGTCTCTAGGGAATGCAGTCCAGGCTGTAGCGGTTTGGTCTTTCTGCTCTACACAGTTTTCCTTAGTATCCTCAGACACGTGTTTTCTTGCTGCTCTCTGGTGAACATAACACATAGTCTCAGTTTCATGCTGTAAAATCACCACTCCAAGTGGTTGCAATAGTATTTTAGATGCTTTGAATGTTAAATAAAACAGAAATATGCAAACACAAATCATACCTTAGAGCTATAGGAGCTCAGAAGGGGCCCAGAGACAACTTACATGTAATGTGGACATGGCACAGGATGTAGATGTAGAGTAGATGTATATCACTCTGGAGCACTTGTAACTGGAAGTTGAAGAGCGCACCCTGAGGCACAAACCTTTTGCAAACTAGATGTAGTCTATGCAAAGCCTATGCAAAGCCATATTTTTGTCTGGCTTGAACTGGCTACTCAGATGTTTATACTTCCTCTGAAACTTTTCAAAAAGTCCAAAAACATTGAAAAAATAATAACATATTCATCTCTCTTAAGACAATACCAAATATACTCATCCTTTTCTGAACAGATGCTTATTTAACTGTTCTTAAAACTCTTCAGTGATGAAGCCTCCACAACTTTACTAAGCAATTGGCAGTAGTTCTTCACTGTCTCTTCTATTTGGAAATTCAATCTTACTGAAACTTAAGCCCATTCTTTCTAGTCCACAGATATGGAGAACAAAGCTTCCCTTTCTTCTTTGCAACAGCTTTTCATGTACTTGGAGAAAGTTACCATGTTCCTCTCAGTCATCTTTTTTAAAACCAAACAACTCTCCATCTTCCGATTTTTCTTCATAGGTCATGTCTTCTAGACCTCAAATTCTTGTTGCTACCCCTTGGACTCACTCCAATTGTCTTTCAGTTTTCTTGAAAACAATATTTCAGCACAGAACATAACATAAAAGAGATTAGAAAAATGACTGTATGTGTCTTTCAAACTATATTAATATCTTGTGTTCTTGCTTTTGCATTCTGTTCATACATTCTTGTTTTAAGACCTCATAAGGATAATAATACTTTGTCATGGTTTAACCACAGCCAGCAACTAAGCACCTCAAAGGTGCTTACTCACTCCTCCCTGGTGAAATGGGGGAGAGAATCAAAAGGGTAAAAGTCATGAGTTGAGATACAGACAGTTTAACAGGTAAAGCAAAAGCCAAAGAAGGAATTCATTCACCACTCCCCACAGGCAGGCAGGTGTGCAGCCATCCCCAGGAAAGCAGGGCTCCGTCATGCATAACAGTGACTTGGGAAGACAAAGACCATCACCCTGAATGTCTCCCCTTCCTTTCTCTTCCCCCAGCTTTCTATGCTGGGCATGATGTCGTACAGCATGGAATATCCCTTGGGTCAGTCGGGGTCAGCTGTCCCAGCCGTGTCCCCTCCCAGCTCCTTGTGCCCCCCAGCCTCGTCGCTGGTGGGGTGGGGTGAGGAGCAGGAAAGGCCTTGGCTCTGTAAGTGCCGCTCAGCAG
>KL257036.1:24878-50464 GCA_000699545.1 Podiceps cristatus
AGCATCTCTCTATTATCAACCCTGTTTTCAGCACAAAACCAACACAGAACCCCATATTAGCTACAGTGAAGAAAATTAACTCTATCCCAGCCAAAACCAGCACATCTTTACACGGGAAAGCATATTTTTCCCTCCAAAGACTCAAATTGGATCTTTAAATTTGATAAATATTCTGTATAATTGTGAGGGTTTGTTGAGCTGACAAACAAAGTTGTGTACACAAGTTCCTGTTTCTCACAAGACCTCCCCCCCCCAAGGCTAAAAAGCTCATATATTAACTCTCTTTTATATTGCATAAATTACATGGTTTTTAGTTTGCGTTGCTAGAGGTGGTTATTCTGTACTAATCGCCACAGAAGAAACCTACATTTTACATAGGATAGGGTTACAAATAGATAACTACATCTGGAAACCAAAAGCTAGAAGAAAAGGGGGTGAATAAAAGACAAAGAATAGCAGCTATAAATTCTGGAACCACTGGAAATTTCATTGAATATTCTACACATGAATAAAGAAGTGTAAGCTACCTCTCAGAAAGAACTAAAGAAATTTGAAGACTTTTTTGATCTTGGAAAGAATGTAACTTTTGAAAAGGATTGGTTTCACAGAAGAATTTTAAAACTTTGGAGAGAAACTTTGGATCCCTTGTAACAGAGCTGAGGCAAAAATGCTTAAGTGGTTGGAATAATTTCAGAGAGTACAGTGACTCTCCGAAGGGAGATCAGATTATAGTAGAAATCAAAGACTGAAAACTGAGACAAGAGTCCTAGAGCACTCTGACCTAAACTTAGAAAAAGCCATTAAAATTTATCAAGTTAAAGGGAATAGCAAGACAAAAATTCAAGTTTTGGCAACAAGAAAATAAAATAAACTGATACCAATATAGGAAATATATGAACAGAAAAGAGTGACAAAATCTGCATACGATTCTGAAAAATGTGATGTGACTTTGTAAAAAGCATAACGAAGGACTGCAGATATCATGGAAGCAAAATCATGTGAATTCAGCTTTTTGGAAGTAGTTGTTTTATTTATAAAGGTCAAAAGTGTTTTGCCTAAGTTCTTAGACAAAGACTGAAAATACCTGAAAGGAAGGCAGTGTGTCTGTTGTGCAAAGAGTTCTTGGGAACGTAGAGCTTTGAACAGAAAATGAACGCTTCTTGTTTATATGATTTGCCAGTTAATAGAGCCACGGAAGTTGTGGCAAAGAATTTTGTAAGAAAATTGGTCACATTGAGAGTAGATAAGTAGAATTTACATTTACTCTGGAGAATCATGTCTTCTGGGTGATGGTAAGTGAACTAGATGTGAAAGTTTAGCAGTATTTCAGAAAATTAAGTATATTTTATTGTCTTTAGAAATGAGATAGTCTGAGTGGGAAGCACTGCATAGGCAGGAATGAAGGATCTATCTGGGAGATGGAAACGTAACAAAGGAAGCATTTGGTCTGGGAGCGTAGAGAAGGCAACAGCAGTCACACCTACTTCAGTATGTGGAGAATGTCTGCACTGCCGTTCAAAGTGATTTGAATAGGTAGCCTGTAAGAGACCATAGCCAAAACAGCCTAATGGTCCAAGGACATGCTCCAATTCCCATCCATACTTTGCATCCTGTATCAAAAAACTCTGATATGGAGAAAACCTCCCCACTATAACCAATCAAGATTTTTCAAAGCCACTAAGGGATGTCCAGGTGAGCCCCAGGCACTCTGTTGGCCATCAGGTACAGACACCTCGCACTGTCCTGTAATACTGTCAGCTTATGCTGTTAAAAATCATGCTCTGGGCTTTGGAAGAGTTTGCTGTAAGAAAGAGTTTCCTAATTTTGCCCTTCCAAAAAAGAAACTCACAATTAAATAATTAAGTACAGAAAAATAGGTAGATTGGATGCTGACTTCCTGGAGACATAGAACATCTTTGGAATACAGATGTGAAATTCTACTTTATCTTTACTTATCCAGTTCACTTTTATTAGAGTTGATTAAATTTTGATTAAATGTGAGCGCTGTATAGCTTCCCTGTATTGTTGCATTAACACATGAACTGACAATTGTATCCTACTTTGACATGTATCTTAAAAATTGATTAAAGCATGAAAAAGAAAAGGCAATATATGCTATTACAAGGACTTCCTTTCTGCATGGACTGAAACGTTGCCAAATTTAAGGAATCTTAAAGTCAGCCTGAGTTTGGTCATTGGCTTCAAACAGAAAAAGGATATGGCATCTGTGTTTTCATACTGTACCTGGTATGTAGATGCAACTTCTATTACGTATTTCATTATCTGACTGTCTTCTCCAAATATGATTTTTCCAAGTTGCAGAGACATCACTCAGTGATTACTTACATTGCACTGATTTAATTTGTGGACTGTCTAAGAAATCCCAAATTTCCATAACCCATGTTCCCAACACCTGCTGAGCCCAGTGATGTTCCCAGCAGACCTGATACTCTGATTATACAGGTCAAGAACTTGGATGAATCATTCTGCAGGTTCTTTCCATCTCTCTACCCAGGTTTTCTCTTTTGGGGACTGGAAGAAAGGAAAAGGGTGTCAAGGTACGGCTGCGATATACTCCAAGCTATAAAAGGAAACATTTCTGTAACTCAGTCTGTCTTGTCCTCTATAGGCAGCTTATCTTCTAATTTACTTTAAAAAAAAAAAAAAAGACATACAATGTCAATGACTGCTGAAAAAATATGAGATGCAGGTTTTAGCATGTCTATTAAGGCTGACATAGTGTTTTATTATACACATATATAGTCCCTTCAGACCAGACCCAAAACATTGATTTATTTTGTGTAGGCCACTGATCTAACATTGTAAGACAAAATCAAAAGAAAAAAACTTCTTCCCTACTTTTCATTTTAATGAATGAATACTGGCTTTGGTTTTACATCCAGTAACGTGTTTCATTATCCATAATCCCTTTCAGTTCTTCATGCATAAATCAGAAAAACACTAGCTTGACACAGCACTAAAACCATGATGCAGGCTCTGCACACAGCTGTAAGGTCACAGACAGCTCTGCTGTGTACGGAAGGAGCCAAGGTGCCAAAGCCAGTGTTGATGAGCAGAGGATAGGGTTTATTATGGACCATACATCTATGTTGTTAAATATGTTCCTGCTTAAGGAATTAAAAGTTAAGTTCTCCAATCTGTTTTAAAGTGAATATCTAGTTTTTCTTACTTAGAATCCATGATTAAATATGCAGTTGAACACACAGAAATGTCCAAAAAGATGGACACATACACACACATGCACATTCACATGTAAAATACATAAATGTATATATTAGTAATATGCTTTATTTCCCCATTAATCAGCTCTGGAGGAACTTAAAGAAAGTTATTTAAAGTTAGATGCTTATTAAACTTCAACTTGCTGGAAATTATCCCCGAAGTATGTCTAAACTTCTTGTAAGATTAGAGTTATTTGTGATTTTGTGTTCCTGGGTTCTTTCTGGAAGATGAGGAAATTGTTTTGATTGTATTTGGGAAGGCTGAGATGTCCAAACTGGTTTTCTTCTGGTTAGTGAAGATCCAAAACCTAAAAGAATATTTTTTTTTTTTTTCATACCATATTGGGCACTTCTGTTACAAAAGCCTGCATCTGAATTCTACTTAAATAATTTTACATCATTTTGGTACAATATATAGGGCACTAAAGTATGTATAAGAAGCAACCAGAGAACATTTCTTGATTAAGGAGTTTCCATGATCATTGTAACTACAAAGCATTTACAGCCTGCCCTTGGTTAACCTGCATCAGGAAAAGGTAAGGGAACATACCAAAAGTTGACCACACAGCACAGAACTAGAGCAATTTTCATTTCTCAGGACTCATGGGATACGAAAGAGAATATCCTTAGAATCCGATGTTTACCTGCAGCTGGGAAATCCATCCTTTATTCCCGAATATGAATAGACCAATGTGAATTCAGTTCCCATAACCCTCATTCCGTTTTGCCCAGTGTTAAGGAATTTAAGTGATTCAACAGATTGGTCCTCTTTTTGTAAAGAAAAGTGAAGTCTCGGTCTCTATTCTGTTAAAACCATAAAAACCAAAATATTATTTACTATTGATATGACTGGAGAGCCAGAGCTACTGTGATGCACATTGTAATGGAAGAGGTTATTTCCCCTTCCTCTATGATCATAGGAGTCTGTAAAACAATACATGTGAAAGTGTGCTGCTTTTCTTTCAAGACACAAAGGAAGGAGGATGGGGTAAGGAGTCCTGCAGCAAACCACAGGCCCAAGGGGTAAAGCAGGAAACCAAACACAGAGCAAGATCAAAAGACACCTTGGAAGGACCAGCAGAACCTGCACTCCAAGCAGTCAAGAAATTGAAGCTGACACAAAGTCAGTTAAATAAAGTGCAGAGCTCATCTGCTGTTGGCAGCAAAGGGTAGTCACTGCTGTATTTCCACTTGTAAAAAAAAATCTGTGTGTGTAACACAGAAACAGAAAAAAGCACAAAGAGTATCCTGTCAGTATAAATAAAACTCACTGTTTCACACAAGGGGCTGTCTTTGTGTCGTGGAAACTCCCAGGTCAGCTTCAGCCAATACACCAGTGTAGTAGTATACAAACAGCAGAAAGAAGAACATATTAACATAGAAGGTAAATGTTCTATGGTCAGCAAAAATGTCTGCAACAAATTTAAATAAAACTCTTCCTTATTTCACAACTTTGTCAGATTTCCCTGAGGAGCCCAGTCCAGTGGAGGTTATCAGGAGCACTGGAAAAGAGGATGCTAATCAATGTTTTTATATTTTAGAGTGCTGTCTTGTTTTGATAATTGTATTGAAGCTCGCATCTGTTCTTCTTACTATATATGTGCAAGATGAGAGGAAGGAAGAAATCTCTATCCTGTTGAAAATGTCTTTTTTGGGGGAAAGGATCCAAATTTGACTAGACAAGAAAGTGAACACCAAATTGCATGGTAGTTTGGGCACCCTTGGAAATGTGGAAATGCATAGTTTCTAGTCTTTTCTTCAAGTATTTTTAACATTAATTAATTATTGTTGAAAACACAAAAGATCTCAGAGTTGTTAATGCTGAAAATCACATCCATCCCATCTTAATTTTCCATCTCCTTTGTATCAAGAATCGAGGGTTGTGATTCTAAAAATGAAAGTACTTTTTTTTTTTTTTTTTTTTTTTTTTTTTTCCCAATTGTCCAGTTCTGCAAGAAGATCCATCTCACTTAATCTTAATTCTTTATGCAGGAAATAAATATTTAGTAAATACTGCTGGTAGAGATTACAGTGACCAGTGGCCAGGTGACCAAATGCAAGTTTCTAGTTGAAGATGAAATTAAGAACTCTGCAAACTACACATCAAATACAGTGATTTTCTGTGCTGAATATAGCAAGAACCTATGGGGACTTCTTCAGATATAGGCAAATATACTCAAGAAACTAATATTTAATCGGATTAATCCTATTCTCGCTTACTCAGAGCTAGCTGCTGAGGTTCCTTCCGTATAGACAGACTCACCCTCTGGAGGTGGCTAGGTCCACTGACTATAAAAGTAACCTCAGTGGTGGTTAAGGCTTAACACCTATGTCTCAGTCTCTTAAATTTAAGTGAGGTGGAATATCTTCTTGTTAAACCAGCTTCTTTGACCCAAGATAGAGTGGCAAAGAGTGAAAGAAAAGAAGTTCAGCAAAGTTTTTCTCTAGCTTCATGCAAGGTTGAGCTCAACTTGAACTAGGCTCACTAGAGAGAGTGAGTTAAGTCATTTACTGACTATATAAACCAGACATACTGTTCAGGTTATCTGGAATAAAATGGATCAGTTACCATTGATCACAGACACAGATACAGGTGTGGTGTGTCCAAAGCAAAGTGACATGGCCAAATCACCACCATTCATGTCAATCTAACATGGTGGCCATGCTAAGCTACCCAGTGAAGACAGGTTTCTTTTGCCAGTTTTTGTTTGCTTTGCTTCTTTTCCTGATTCCATATAGAAAGCAAAGAGTTTTGGGGGTAAACAGACTTTTTTGCCTGGTTGCAGACCAAAAGAGAGTATACAAAACAGGGCTTACAGGCTATTAAGATGATAATTGCTTATAGAACTGCTAGAGCATGGCATCATTTCAGACTAGTCCACCTGAGAAATTCAACTTCAGTAAGCCCGAAGAGTGACTGAAATAAATTAGGAGATCTGAAAGATTCAGAATTGCATCAAGCCTAGATGAGCAAGAGGAAGTGAATCAGATAAATACATTAATACACACATGGTGACGGATGAGGCAGATGACATTTTATGCTCCTTTAAACTGACTGATGAAGATCAGACAAATTAGAAATAGCTGTGGACAAGTTCAAGAACGTCTTCTAGTGTGCACTGAAAGGGAATCTTAAGGAGAGGATATCAAACATATGCATGGAAAGGAGAAAAGGGTTCCTGCAAGAAAATACTGTGGTGTCTTTGAAAGGTCTAGTGGGACATATGAGGCTCTGCAAGGTGAAGTGAGACACAGTAATAACATGGAAGGTCTAACAACAAGAATAAAAATAAGGACTTTGCAGCAAAGGGAAATAAATTTACACTTTAACATAAAAATGTTTTGTAAAAATAGTTTGTGAGAAGTTGTCAGAGAATAGCAAGCTGTGTTAGAAAATGGCAAAACAGTTGAACTAAAGTACGTGGTCCAATCAGTGCTCTTTACAGAAGAAAGCTATATAAAGGAAGGTATATAAAGAAAGGTATATAAAGGAAGAATGTCATTATTTGTCCTAAGATCTAACAGAGTTCTAGAAATATTAGATAGGGAAAAAAAGAAAGACCTTATTGGAAGGACATTTTTATTACCACTGGCGAGCTTTATAAATGGATATGGAGACAAGAAGTGTGCTGGTGACTTTTGTCGATCAGCCTGAATGTGGAATCCAGATGGCATTTCATTCATAATCAAGTTGTGGCATTTTGGCTCTGTTCCTGGATTATCCGAAGTTATGACTTTCTGCTGCACATCGACTAGGAAGAAAAATATCCATCCAAAAAGGAGAGCAAATATTTAAGGAAGATAAAATTTACTTTGAAATGTTTGTCACACTGGAATTCCATTTTAAGGAATGTACAGGAATTGTGCTTACATCTACCACTATGTTAAATTAAGTATAGCGGCAGTCAATCGAATAAGCTTTGAAGGAATAAGTTCCTGTAATGTTTTCCACCTGAAACCTTTGGATTCTTTCTAAAAAAATTCTGATATTACTTCTCTTCATTTTTTCGTGAACAGCTTAATGGGTCAGTTTCTGTACATTTGGAATATAGGCATTCAGGTGAATCAGTACCTTTCTGTGTCTGGGGAGGTGGATTAATAGAATTCAGTGTTGCCCACAGAGATTAAAGTAGATCATGTGTAGTGGCAGCAAAATAAATACCATATAATAGCAGTTGCAGTAGACGAGACATGGCCTATCTGTCTAGTCAAGCAGGAGAAAAGACACTGCAGAATCATGTCAAGAAAGCAAACTCAAGGCAGCAATTTAGGAAAAAACCCCAACAACTAGTTGATACCTTTTGAAATATTGTGTCACTTTGTCTTTCTTTTGCTTCTTGAATGAAGATGCTCTCCTTATTATTAAGACTTACTCCAAGATGAGTTCTGGAAACAACCTGCCCGACAGCCTGAGTCTGTATTTTCTCTGTTCTGCAGAATGTGAAACTTTTTTTTTTTTCTTTTTTCCCCTCCATATTCATTCTATAGGTTTCCCTGATTAGTATCCAAAGAAAAACAGTGAAACAAATCTTCATTGGCCTTTTATGAAATCCTGACAGCTTGATATTACTGCAATGGAACATTTCACAGGGTGCTGTGTGGGCACTGTTTTTACCATTGACACAGAATAATGCAATGGTGTTAGCTACGCAGATCATCAAATTCAGGTAATTATCACTGCCACATGAGTTCCTGAAGATAAAAATATTAAACAGCACCATTTAAAATGTTGGCATGCTTTTGAATATGTGCCTTTAAAACAGTGTCTGATTTTCAGATGAATTGCATGAGAATTATGAAAGCAGGGAAAATTTCAGTTGCTGGGTAAGCTAAAAAATTAGAGGGAAAACTATATTATGAGTAAAGAAATACATTTTACTTTATTGAAAAAAAAATGAAAGATCATGTATTCTTCCCAACTGTATGGTCTGTAAGAGCATTTCTTATGGTAAAACATAACTTTCATTTAATGTCTTTTTGCTTCAACTTGATAGTGGGTCAGTAGGGAATTTCAAAAGCCATTTAGAGAGAAAAAAGTGAACTTTGTCAAAAATGGTTTAACCTTTGTAGCACTTTATTTTCTTTTCCCTCTTTGGGCTGAAGCTCTTCCCCAAATTTGTCTTGACTTTGTAAATAGCTTCAGAATTCATAAAGCTATATTTTCAGAGAATTTGTTATTAACTAGAAATAAAACCAAACACTATCCTACCCATAAATTCTACAAAGACAGGGGAAATGGCGTGCTCAGAACTCTTGAAAAGTAGACATATTTTTTCTATTTAAATACTAATTTAGATGTCCAAATTTATGCATGAAGACATGAAAATCCTGAACATAATCTTCTAAAGTTTTAGTTTGCTAATATTTAAATCCAGATTAAGGAAATCCACTGGTCTAAATATAACTGAGGTTGCCATATGTCATGTAATGTATGCATATTTCATACTTTATTTATCCTAGACATTGAGTTGGAACTTATTCTAGACACAGTAGGTTTCTCTGGTTAAAGTATTCTAAGTGAGGTTGCCAGCAACACTTAAGTAAAGTTCCCACATTATTTTAATATTAATTTCGATAACTGGTATGATCAAGTTGAAATTTTCTATTCTATGTGGCTGTTCATAAATGGTTTTGCATGTCTATTTATGTGCATATGTATGCATGTTATGAAATCTCTCTGTGACTGGTTATAGGTCTTTCCAAAATTAAATTATTTGCTCAGCAAAGAAGATATCTTAGAATTTAGCAGGTTCAATAAACAAATATTTAATCTTGACCCAAAGTGCTTAAGCATGTCCTGATCTAGATGCAGGGAAAAAAAAAATAGCTGACCAAAAGGTATAAAAATGATTTTGTTAACAAGAGGAGTCAGCTGATCTGGAGCTGGAGAGGTAGGAAGAAAGCAATTTATCTGGGCTTTGGAGTGATAGAGAATTGCAATGTATTAGAACACAAAGCCAGCCTGGAGGGTATCATGAGCATAAAGTACGCTGACTGCGTCTGATGTCTGGGTTGGAATATGGGAGGCTGAGACAGGTGTCTGGGACAGACAGTCATTGAGAGTGACAGGGCAGAGGGACAAAAGGAGCAAACAGAAATTTATTACATAAAGGGTGTTTCAAAAGCAGAAAGGGATGTGAAGAATGGTTCACGACTTGGTGTTGGGGCCTTGTGGACACTCATAGTTTTTCATGGCCCTGACCAGCTTCCGTGGGGATTCCCACCCAACCCCAGCCCATGACCCGGGAGCTGCATTTCGGCTGAGCCCCAGCCCCCAGTGCCTGTGTTGGTTTACCCTCGGCTCCTGGCTCACCCCCCTTCTTGCAGTGGCCCCTGACCAGGGGACCAGCAGAGGTGGAGGCTGTATAAGAAGGTCTCAGAAATTATTATGACTGTGTTAAAAGAACTAAGACGAAAGACTCGGTCATATTACTCACATATATAACACACTCTCAAAATTAGATAGCTTTTTTCAGCTTATCACTTTGTGCCTCAATATCCCTACCTATACAGCACATTGCTACTCTTCTTGTGAAGATAAATATATTCATGCCTACAAAGCAGACAGATGGTATATTGATGAGAACTGCTGAAAAGCTTGGGAAGAAATAAATGATTCTGTCTTCAAAATAAAAGTTGAATAATATGTAGTAAACATGAGACTGTACTTTGCTTTCTAAAGAAAAAAGAAGGTATTTAATAAGTGCACACTAAGGAGGTACTCTCCTTTTGGCAATGAGAAAAGTAGTGGGGAATAATTAATCACATACTAAAATGGACACAGTTAAAGAAATCTCCTGTCTTAATTATTTTGCTTGTGTGTATGTCACATATTTACAAGCAGAGAGACATAACAGCTTATGCTTTTACTCATACTTTCATCCTTAAAATATGAATATGTAGATGTTTGTATATTGTCCCCTATTTACGGGAGTGAAGTATGACACCATGTAATTTAGCAGGTGTGAGTTTCTGTGATCTACCAAACGCATCACCCCTCTCCCACAATGAGAACATTCCTTCGTAGAGGAACCTCAAACCCCTGTTATCATACAAAAAACTTAATTCCCTGTATAAGAAAATCATATTTAGAAGAGTGGCAAAGTATCTTGTTGAGTTGATTAAATAAGAAAATGCCTCCTCTCTGGTCACAGTTTCATGGCCTCATTAGATCCATTTGAGCAACCCTATAGCTTTGGAGAAACTTGCTTTTTAGCTTTATAAATTACCTATTTGTTAGTTCTGAACCTGTATGACAGACCTGCATCAGAATATGAGCTGGACAGCAGATCATTTGGGCAGCTCTAACAATTGCTTGTGTAAAAAATTATTCTCACCTTAGTCTGACAGAGTAAGGAACACAATGAATTGCCTTAACTCGCTTCAGCTCATGTTTAAGAAATCTGTTTTTCCTCAGGACTTTTATGACCTTAACTGAAACGGCCGAAATTACTCAGGCATTTTGTGTTTCATACGTTAGATCTTGTCGGTTGCTCAGTACATATTCCAGAGTCCATTTAAATAGTGGGAAAAATCATATCAGCTTTCTATAGCCTCAGCCTTTTCTTACAATTGCTACATGAGGAACTTCATCTGGGCTAAGAATGTAGCAGCTGAGTCATACCAAGACCAAATTATCCCTTAGGCTAATTTTATATACCACAAACACTCAATCTAATTGTTACTTGTTGGATATGATATATACCTGCTCATATAGGGGTAAAATTGACTGTTTTAATTGGTATAAGTGACTGTTCACTATGTAGAATGGGGCTGAGAGTAAAGGCTCTTTGTTTCTCTATGCATGGCTCCAAATGATTGCCAAGTTGTATTAAACCCTAAATTCGATAAACAATTGTGATTTATCTCAAATGAAAGTAAGCGAACAGGGAAAGAAGCAGAACCTTTTATTCCCCATCCCTCTCTTTTGAAGTGCTTGACATCTTATCTGCTTTTAATTTCTCAACTGCTTTTGTTGACATGCAGCCTTCTTCTTTTCCTGTTTGTGACTTTGGATGTTTGTTTGATTTTTTATTTTTGTTTTTCCTCCTTGAAATTAAACTGTTTGTCAAATGTGATAATGGGTAGAGTCATGATGTAAATAGCTAATGATGCTGTTGTCTTCAGAACATTTCTCTGGGTGTAATATCCCCAGTCTTTATGCAACCATACACTTGACTTGCACATTCCAAAGCCCTTCACAAAGGGCAATGCTGCCACTTGTCTAAATAGTACATGATTACCTCGGTTAGTTTTGTGGCTGTGGTAATGTTCATTTTATGAGCTCAATCTGGTTCTGAGCCATCTGAACTTGAAATTCCAGATGCCTTATCCCTAGTAGTACCAGCTCATATACTATGTACAATGCAGGCTGCATTGGAAAGGCTCAGGTTTGTTCTCAAAGTCACACTGTGCTTTCCTTCAAACCATATTTGTAAACCTTACAGGAAAAGGTGTATGAGTACGGGGAATAAAGGGAGCTGTTAATAGGAGCTATATATATTCAACAATACTTCCTTTGTTATAAGAGGAAACTACCTTGTTTTGACAATTCCTTTGTTCACTACAGAAAAAGTGACTTTTTACATTATTGTCACATTGCCATGTGACATAGGAAATAACAGAGATAATGGGACATGGAACTAAAGCTGCCTTGAACTATTACCTGTTTACCCAGTAGAACGAAGGAGTAGGCGTTAGAGTTCCTTCATTTACCATAAGTGTGTCTTTGAGCTAGTCAACTCT
This sequence comes from Podiceps cristatus, assembly GCA_000699545.1. Taxonomy (NCBI): domain Eukaryota; kingdom Metazoa; phylum Chordata; class Aves; order Podicipediformes; family Podicipedidae; genus Podiceps; species Podiceps cristatus. The sequence goes on from KL257036.1 coordinate 36,866, forward strand.
ACCTGCCTGCTAACTTGGGGATAATAAAATACATACCAACCCCACAGGGATGCTGGGATGCTTAATGAACTAATTAGTACTGTTCAGTGCTCTGATGGGAGGTGTTACCTGTACTTTAGTACAGGTGTAGCTAGCACTTTATCTATTGCCTGAGAAAAAAAGAGAATTTGCTCCTCATTCAGGAGTTTTTCCATTACTTGTATCAGTATAAATGCTCTCAAGCCAAGCATCAAAGTGATTACAGTAAGAGTCAGTGACTATAAAGGGGAATGGAATTTGCCTGAAGAGTATGTGAGTAATCATACATTTCCATGGAAGTGTTTGTGTATGCATTTAGCAATATATCAAAGTATTGTCACTCAGTCTTGAAAAGTTACTGCTTTCTATACAGCTCACAAGAACTGCCTTTTCCATGGAAATTGCTAGTTCTTAACTGAGGAGGGTGGGGAAAGATATAGAAGGTCTGTACTGGAAGCTGCGAGAGAAATTTAAGTAACTAGACGATAATTCCCCTTGTCATGTGGCAAAGACCCTGAGGTCAACTCTTACTTCTTATGAAATGATAAGAGGTCTGTAATGGCAAAGAAAGGTCTCAGATTTGTCCCTCATCCAAAAAAACAATGACTCCAGGCACACTTTGGAAGATTCATTCAACATTCAGACACCTAATGAATCATCAGAACTGTCATAAATCTCTTCAATTTATTTACAGTTCTCTCACAGAAATCATTATTGTTGTTGTCACAGTTATTATTATTGCTATTATTATTATTACTAAGATAACTATTATGCTAGTACCAATTTTTTGATAAATTTATTTGAATTTAGGTTTCTAAGCTAAGCCATGGGCAGTAAAGATCTGGTCAATATAGAGAATGGAGTCTAGGATATTATTCAGTCCTCCAAATGCAAGTGTCTATTTTAAGGTGAAATGAATGGTGTTCTAGACTTCATTGATTTTTTGACTAGTATTCTATTGATAATACAGCAAATCTATATCACTCAGTCAAATGTAGATTTGTAAAATAGATATATAAAGTCTTGCTCCAAAACAGGCTTTCCTCCAGATGGAAGCATATTGCAGTAAGTATTATATGAACATTTTTTTCAGTGTAGTCTGATGAATTTGAAATTGGAAGATGAGAACACCAGAGATGCCAAATGTAAGATTGATTCAGTTTCTATCCCAGCCTGTGTAGCCCATAGATAAATAAAGAGGCAAAACCTGGTAATAGAAAATCCCTTCTGAAGAGAAAATGCAGTCTAACGAGTAATGTGTTTAGGTAGATATGGTTCACATCTTCTGCACTGCACACGCTCCGTGAGACATTGAGTTTAGCTCCAAGTCCTTAGAATAATTTATGCACCTAACTTTCATTGAATGCAATATAAACTCTGAAGACTTGTCCCTTCACTTCCTCTATCATTCAGACATAATTAGTAAAGAGCTGAAGCAGTGGTATTGTCTCAGTTCTTACCTCATGCACTTATGTGGATCTTTGAATTCAGATGGTGTTCCAGTGGGGCAGATGAATGTATCTGTTCCACATGGGGATCTCCTTTTATAAAGCACAGAAACTAGAAAACTCAAAACTGGGATGAGATTGGCCTGGAAGATGGATCTCTAGAGCACAAATCTACTTAAATAATCACAAAATCATTATGCTTTTTTGAAAAGACACATGGACCCTGTCACGTCTTGTATAACCATCCGTATTTAGCTGGGGCGGACCACGTGAGACCCTGCTGTATCCCTTGGGGAGAGTGAGGAACTGTCAGGAGACGTGGAGCTGACCCAATCAATGTTTGCACCAGCCACTGAAAGGAGGTGGATATCTTTCTTCACTGACTGAAGGGGAAACCCAGCAGACTACGGACCTGACTCAGTTCAATGTTCAGAGCCAGGTGGGCTGAATCCAGAGCTGTTGAATCCAGAGGGCTGAATTTAGAGTAACTAAATAATAGCCACAGAAGTTTACTTTGTAGTACAGGGATAACTTCATATAATGACATGGCAGAGGATGACAAGGTATGACTAAGGCTCCCTTAAAGACCCTCTTGCATATTTTGGCTTGAAGAGAGGACTGACAGAAAGCCTTTTGAGTGGGTCTGAGCAGAGTTAATCTCCTGCACCTCTCAGATATTCTGGGGTATGATTGAAAGCACTTTTATAGACATGTATAGATAAAGAAATGTATTGATTCCTGTGCCTTCTCTGCGGTGTGGTAGGCTTCTTACCTGAGACCATTATCCAAAGTACTGTCTGCAATTAATCTTCCAGGCAGTGTGTAATCACCTAAGGTATACGGGCTGAGTTTCCACTAGATAATGATACAGAAGAGGGGTGTGGAGGGGGAAGAGAGAAGAACACCAACTTACTATTTGTTTGCTATGCCTATCAGGAAAGAGGTGTGGATGAAGACAGTTTGCTGTCCAGTGAGGTCAGGGTTTCAGACAGGGTAAAGGACAAAACAGAAGCCCTCCAGACTAAGTATTAAAAATGAATGTATGTCTTTGCAATGTATTTGTACAGGAAGGGAAAAAAAAAAAAAAAAAAAAAGGTGAAACATTCCAGATGCTTGCCTGCAGTAAAGCATTTCTGGCTGTTAGTTCCAGTAGGTCATTACTGCATTAATTTGGTGTTTAATTAAATGCCTGTGCAACAGACCATTTATTTGTTATCTAATATTAGCTTTAGTTCTTATCAATTAAATGCTAGCTGAGGGCTTGATTCACTTACGTTTTATGTCCCCTTACACTCTATTTTTTATACACAAAAAACAAGGACTCTGCGCAGAGGGAAGATTTACACCCCTAAATTTCACGGTGTGCATAACGCAATATGCTGAAGTGCTTAGGCAGAAGGTGTTGAAACAAAGGGAGTTCTATTTTTTTTTTTTTTAAGAAAAAGTAAGTTAGGCATTTTGTTTTCAAACAAGTCAGAAACTAACTGAGTTACATAAAAAACGCTTTTTAAGGCGTGTTTCCAATGACAGTCTAAGCTGGATCCTGTGCACATCTAATTTTTTTTGTCATTTCGTTATTCTAGAAACTCTTCCTCAGAACAATGTGACTTTTCACAGGGAGTCCTTTCAGGATACCTAGTCTCTCCCCAAAGCAAAGGAGGCTCTACTATTTGTTCAGAAGCTGGGTTTCAGCTCAGCCTTAATTTCTGCCTTTCATGGATATTTATTTTCTTGCAGGACTTTAAAAACTTCTTAATGTTGAAAAGTCACTTGTGTTAGAGGATTTTGTGTTACTTATTGTTCATAATAGTTACACAAGCATAGTGTCAAATTGAAGTATTGACCAGATTATCACAAATGTTTGGCTGTTATCACAAAGATTAAATGTTTGGAAAGCTCTGAGTCCAGCTGCTCCTACTGAAAACAGCCAGCTAAAGCAAGTCTTGAGGACTAGCGGAGGTATGTGCTCTTGGTTGGAAGACTGTCTAGAAGCTTGCCTCACTATGCATTCAAATTACCTGTCCTTGCAAAATTAGAACAACTGAATCTCTCATATGTGCACATCTTTCTAGCCAGTAGCGTATGTACAGTCGCACCAGACTGTCTTTGCATACCACACTGAATCTCTCCAACAGCCCCTGTCGATTTGCTTGGAAGGCTTGGCTCATCTCATCCTACATCTGAATGTAGGTCAAGCAACTTTGTGTAGCATAGTAAATGTACAGGGATCTACCGATGCTACAAAATCAGGTTGGCCAGAAAAATTCTTGCATTCCATTTCTTACTCAGTCCACTACGCTGTGCTACATAACCTGTTAAGTTCTGAGTATTTGACAGTAATGGCCTGTTAATTGGGTGAGGAAGACACTTTAGAAAAGTAATTATTAAATTTTATTATCAGAGTGCACCTTCTTGTAGCAGGGATGGTTTTTTACACCCAGTTTGGAAGGTATGCTTTGATCTGTAATGCAATCTAAATGAATAGTCAGATCTAGCTAGCTATCTTGGAGTCTCAAGAGTGGTGGCCTCTATTTTGACTGTCTTCTGCGATAAATGCTGAACACAATTTTAGAATTGAGCCTTTTCTGCTTGTCTTTCCTACAAGTAGCTATTTGAATATTTTCAAAAATGTGTTAAATTATACATCTGAAACAAATTTCCTATGGATTTTATGAAATTTATTCATTTTATGAATTTGAAAGTGATTTTCCTAACAGGCATGGTTAAACCTAGTAAAATCAGATTGTCTCTCAACATCTCAGTGTTATTAAAGGCTGTATTCAGAAGTCAATCATTATAAAATTGTTTATTGCAGTTTTTGAAACAGTCACTTAAGAGTTACATTTTAAAAGACATAACTGAAATTCAGGCTATATTCTAAACATGATCATGTACTTTACATAATGGCTTACAATGGAATAGCTAAGTTCAAAATCATATATTGCAGTCCAAGCACTGAAGAAATATGGGTAAGGCAAAGCCTTTTGGATTTTGTATAATAGATTTATCTTCAACATTGTCATCATATTATTATTTTGGTTTCATACAACTGAATTCTTAAACAGTTTGTAAGAAAGCAATTGGTTACATGTGCAAAGTTATTTCTGGCTACAGTTTGAAGTTGCACAGAAGATCATAATTCAGCACAGGATTTGACCAAAGCAAAGCATTTAATTTCAGTTGACATCAGGGAAGCTGAGACGCTGGATCACCCTTAGGATGTAGACATTAGGTGGTCTCTGCAGTATTGGAAGGCACTAAACACTACGGTACTATGGGAATTACTACACAGAGTCGAATTGGATCAAATCGAATTGAATCAAATCAGCTCGAATGGCAGTCTTGCAGAAAACAGCAGATGTTTACATGATTTGCTCAGCTGAGATCCAAAATCTGAGCCACAACAGTGACCGAGAAACACCAAGCAAGGTCAAATCTTCTGGTTCCTAATATTTTTATACACACAGCCAACACAATTATCAGACCAGTGGGGACCATTCTGTCTACTGAAAGACAGCTTTGCGTGGCAGTTAACAAGGGAGAAAAGAAAGTAAATGAACAAAGGGTACAGGGAAAAGAAGGAGTAGTCTCTGAAAAAGACTCACAAAGCAAAAGGAATATGGCAAGTGGGACTGAAGAGAAGAGATTTGGGATAATAAAAAAAAGTGGATGTCTGGGTCTGAGAAATTCAGGGAGCAGAGATGAAGGTTCAGGAATAGATGTGGAGAACAGGCAACAAGAGGAAAGATGAAAATCTCCCACATTATACAATGCTGATGGAAAATATGTAGAAAGCCAGAATGAAATGCAAAAGGAAGCCTGAGCCCTCACTCTCCCCTCCAATGCAATCTGACATAGGAGCAGACAGAACCACGCACAAGGAGAAGTTAATACAGAGGACAGACTGCACAAAGACAACATTTCAATAGTAGAATGAGTGGGAGACCTCAAAAACAGGGAAAAAAATACGATGACACTTTGTAGAAGGAGCTGAATGCTCTCTATTAAAGGGGGCTGAGAGAGTGAAAAAGCCCTTTACTTCATCTGATGAAAGTCCCTAGTGAAACAGATGCAGTGAGGAAGGGAATATATGCTCCAATTAAGGTCTGACATGAAAGGACCAACACGTCTCCCTTGTGAGCACATCCAAAAGGCAAGGTGAAAACATTCTGGGGATGGAAGTTCAAGGGGGTCTACTGTGTCGAATCTCATTAGGTCCAGATGGATATCAAACTGGTGGATGTTTTCAGAATTATCTGTGTCAAAAATGTTGACAATTCTATGAACTAGCGACCCTTTTGCTTCTATGCACTGAGTGTAATGTCACCTTCCTATCCCATTTGCCGGTTTTGCTTTGGTCTTTCTTGTAAATCCTTACTATGGCGTAGTTAATGTACCTTAAAACTCTGACTGTTAAAATCCCGGTGGATTTCAGACAGTGGTTTTTTACTGTGAGGAAAAGTAATGGAATTTAATGTTCGCATACCTACTTCCCAACAAAACTCCTGCTTGTTCTTCACATAGATGAGCTGAACTAATTACCTTGCTTCCAGTGAAATAAAAAAATAAACATATACCTCACTTCTTTGAAAGAAGTCAATGAAGAGAGCAAATTGAAGCTTTCAGTGTAACTGAAGAGCTGAAGTTCTCCAGTCAGAAGTGGAATTTAACTTCCTTCAACTTCCAACAACTTTAGATTTTAAAATTAGTGGAAGTTTTGCCGTTAGTGTCAATCAGTAAATGGAAAAAAATAGTCTTCATTCCTAAAATCAGGGAAAAAAAAATTGTTAGTGTAAGGGTTGTCATTTAAAATCCATGTAAACAGAAGGAATGAAACATGAATGACTTTTACATCACATGTTATTTACACAATGTTCTCTTGCATATAATTTGGAGGGCTCTGCTGGTCTTAATAGATCAGGTTTTGGTACAATGTCACACAGCATTTGTGCCCTTAGTAAAGGGTCGCATGAGTTGAAGCTTTCATCCCCACTCCACGCTCCTGGATCCCTAAAAGCCCTCATCTGAGAAACCTGACAGCTCAGGTATGAAGCCACTGAAAGGTAGATTAGCTCTGTTGTCCTTTCTTTATCTACAGTGATTTTTCTTTCGGGCGGGGGGAGTAGAGCTAGTAATGGGAGAGGAGCTATGTGAATGAATGCAACAAAGACTGAGATATTCAGATATCAATATTCATACCAGACATGATAATATATGTAAAAAGAAAAAGGAAATGTAGCATGCTTCCAATGTTTCACTGGAAATGCATTTCAAAACTTCTCATCCCACTTCTCATCTAACCGGTTTTAAAGAAAGCAAGGACATGTTTCTCTGAATTAGATCAACATCAAAATAAATTAGTAAACAAATAAATACTTTGCATGACTTTTTATTTCACAAGGACTCATTCCACTGATGATGAAACCACTATTCCTTGCCAGAAACATGAATAGCACTTTTCTCTCCTGTCCTCACACTCGGTGCTCTGTGCGGCTCTGTTGTCCATTTCTCCTTCCCAACTGACTTACCACCAGCGCTTTATCAGCCCTGTTATTCTGAGAGCAGTGGCCCATAAAACGAAGATAACAAGTCCCAACTCCCAGCAAGCTTTTCCTTGTCAATGAGAGATTAAAAATAACGGTCAGGGGCTATGCAATGATATTTGCAGCCAACTTTACAAATTTTCATTCAGAGCATCTGAGAATTTTTACCCCTTGCTAATCCGCTGCAATACCTTGAATTTCACCTCATTAGGTCTCATTGCAGAGAGGACAAAAAGGTGGCATATGGCTTTTCTGCTCAGAAAATGTATCATTAAAATAGGTAGGCAGGTTATCATATTGGTGTAGCTCCCTGCACAGGCAGACTGAAAGGATTTTAGTTAAGCTCTAAAGTTAGGAATATGAAATATTCACTCTGTCACTTTAGTGTTTCCTTACATAAGCCACCATGGAGGCTCACAAGGAAGGTGAGGAAAATAAAAGTCCCAACTACAGGTCAGCCCACGTCCTTTTCCCATAGGTTTCTATGAATGCAAAAAAGTAAATATCTGTTATTGGGAAAACAGTGTTACAAAGTCTCTTCCGCTTTGTCCATATGTTAAGAAATAAGACAGGTCATGTCTTTTCTGACATCCTCCTTGAAGTAATTTCTCTACTGCTTTTAAAATCCCTCTCACATCAGACATATGATTGGCAAGACTCCCATAATCCTCTACCTGCTAAAAAGCTCTTAAAAATTCTCATCATTTATCAGACTAAATTCAGACCAAATCCCAGGCTGTTATTCACTCTCCCCTAGAACTCAGTGTAGCCATCACATTGACATCAGTGGTTTCCAGATAAGATCATTTATTGGTAGATTTTCCGGGGCATATTCAGTTTGACTTGGAATTTATCTTTACACCTGCAAAATGTTCATATCTCAGTACAAGCATTGAGTTATCTGGATAGAGCTATATAACACACTATTTCTAAACAAGTTTTCTGCTTAAATCCTGGGAATCCCAAATGTCCAGAGTCAGCTGATCTCCTCACCTTTTAAAGAAACAAACATGACAGGGAGGTGAGGGGAAAGAAGAAGAAAGGTAACAATTGCAGGTTACCCTGCAGAACTAGAGATGATTAGAAAAAGAAGCTAACAATTACAGTAAACAGTATTTCTTCATTTTAATAGATAGCCCTTTTACTGTTAGAATTAAAAGCATTTGATTTATGCACTGACAGAAGCTCAGAGGTGGCTCCCGACTCTTTCTGACTGCAAGAGCTAGCAAAATTTACAACTACACCTTCCTGAAAATGCTGACATGTACTGGCCAACCATATATGACTATAACGTTTAAAAACAAAGCTCTTGCAATGTATCACAACTCATCTTCCAACTTTGGATGAAACATCAGTCATTCACTGATCACAAGTTGAGCTGGTCCAAACAGCTGATATGTGGCTCACAATATCTTAATCTAAATCATATAAACCCCACTCACCCAGCAGACTTTTACCACTAAAAGTTAGGGATTAATTCAATAAGGATCAGCAATCTGGATCAATTGCTAGAAAGGGCAACTTGTATTTATGACTGGTCAATAAGCATTTGTTTTGAAAAAGTATAATGAAATGCAGTAATGTGTTTAGTTTGTGGTTTTTGTTTGTTGTTTTTTTTTGTTTGTTTGTTTGTTTGTTTTTTTTTTTTTTAAGAATCAGACAATCTTAATTTTATTTCTGATCTCTCTATAAAGAATTGGACTTCTGCAAAGCAGAATGAGGATGAACAGCAGCGAGATATTTCACTCCAGTATCAATCTTCAAGCTGTAGGTGGCTTAAACAGAAAGCTCTCTTCTCTATTTTCAGCTCTGTATTTCATACCTGGACACTTTATATTAGTCTAAGATTGATGCAGAAATCCATGAAGAGCAACAATTTGGATAAGACATTGGGATTAGATGAGGACCTTTGCTTTGGTCAACTGACTGCAAACTAATTCTATAATAACATAAAGAGCAAAATACTTTATTCATTGCCATACTGATATATCACCTCGCTCTCCCCAAGCATCACTTTTCCACTAGCCAGTGTGTATAGGTTACTGAAGCATCAAAAAAATCAGAAGGTGGCCATATTCAGAACTTAAGTGACACTGAGTACACTCAAAATTGTGCTGACAAGACAAGAGCTCCTTTAGTGATTGATTGACACTGATTCTTTGTCCTATCTTCCCAAGGGGAAAATAAGGACAAACTGATATACAAAACAGAAAATCAGAAATGCAAAAGAATGACAGACATTCAGCTGGCAAACTGGGTCTGTCATAGCCAAGGATACAGCCCTAGGGTTGGGTTAGCTTCATGGTCTCCATCAAATAGCTCTGCTGACAAGGAAGCACATGTTTCTTACTGTCATGAATCATACACAGACATGATGCTCAGGTGAAGTGACTTGTAAATGCTTATCTTTGACTGAGCTTTCCCACTGTTGATGGATAGCACAAAGAACAACAATAAAGCCTTATTCTGTTTTATCCAGGATTGAGTGGAATTACTGCAAGGTGATATTTCTAAAATACGCAATCTGAAATAATTTAACCATTAGAGTAGTTGCTTGAATGTCAAAGACAGCCTCAGATCCCTGCATATTATTAGATCCCTGTGCTACTTGTTATGGAGTTAGGAACTTGAAACTTCTGTCATAATTTAAGCAAGCATCTTCGTATCACCTATGATATTTCATGTGCAGACTCCTTGGACATCAACCAGGTTTCTAATGTGGATCTTGAAAATCTTCTCATTCTCATTCTCTTTTTCTCTTCTCTTCTCTTCTCTTCTCTCCTCTCCTCTCCTCTCCTCTCCTCTCCTCTCCTCTCCTCTCCTCTCCTCTCCTCTCCTCTCCTCTCCTCTCCTCTCCTCTCCTCTCCTCTCCTCTCCTCTCCTCTCCTCTCCTCTCCTCTCCTCTCCTCTCCATTAGATCAACCTGTTGTGCTGGCAAGTTCTTTTTACCTGCTCAGTGTGAAATACATAGGGTGGGGAATGGATTTTCATAGCTTGCTTGTCCAGGTGACTAGAAAGCTTGAAACATGTGATGATAAGGTCAAAGAAATACTCAACACTGTTGTGAAAACATTTAATCCTTTGTGATTGCTAAATATTGATGTAAAAGAAGAATCTTAACCAGTTACTTCAACCTTCATTCATCTTTTAAGTTAAATTCAAATGAGAATAAACTGCAATGGTTTTGGGGTATGACCAGAAGATATAAATTAAAGACACTTCTGCCCAATATCCAACTGTTCCTTAAAGTGACAGAAGTCTGGGATTTTGCCATGTTCAACACTGGCAGATGAAAACATTCAATAGAGAGAGTCAGATTTCCCAAATACTATTACGACTTTTGCTGTGGACTTACATGTAATTTGGGTCATCCCTTCCAAAACATGTGGTTTGATATTTAGCAAGATAAATGGTTTCCTAATGAGGTTAATTAATGTTCCAGGCAGGATTTTAGCTTCAGATTAAACTCTCTACAATTTGGTGACTAAATCATGCTCCTGTGCCCATGAATGGCTTGAAGGTACAAGTCTTTTACCCATGTGTCAGCACCTTGTGACATTTTAAGCTCATCCCCTGCTCATTTCCTCAGCCCTTTTCTGCCACTTCAGAAGGGCATTAATCAATCTCATGTAGATCTCCTGTCATTGGTGAAAGTCCCATGCATGTGTCCCAGAGATTAAGGGGTGTTAGAAGTTGCTTTAGGTGACTACACATAGACAACTAAATCTTCTTCCCAGTGTTTCTCTTGCAAGAAAACTCCGGTAAGGTTTAAAAACAGGTACTTTTCTCACTATTTGACAGATGTAAGGACAGAAGAGCTAAGGTTATATGCCTGCTTAAAGAACTTTGTTGTCTGTACACTTTTAAGTCCCTAAAACTAGAAGTGTGTGGTAAAACTAAGATTTTCAGGCAGGTCTTCCATGGTGAGGTTCAACCATGTTCTACCTGAAGTGATATGATGTGGTCACATAGCACTGAAGACAATGGAGATTTACACCAGGGCACATAGCTGGCTCCTTGCTTCTGTGCTAATTCTGGCAACAAAGTGAAGATTGTTATTGTGGCATTATTTGAGGCCAACAGTTTTTTCCCTAAAAAACAAACAAATGAAAAAACCAAACAAACAAAAAAAAGGAGAACAAAATGTTATCTCTTTATTGCTAAGACTCTTTGAAAATGAAAATTATTGATTATTTTATCATTTTGCTGGCAGATAGGAATCTGGACAGACAGTAATTCAAAGTATTACTGTTTTGTGCAGAAATTTATTGTATTTCTGACAATGAGATACTTAGAGATCTACTTGGATTTGTTGGGAGTTTATTGAAAAAACCCTTGGGGTGCAGGTTGGTGTAGAAGCTTGTGCTTTTTGCAGGAAATCCCAGGATAGAAACAGTCATAAAGTACTGTGCTGAAAAACCTGTTGGGAAGGAATACCATATGCTCAGAAACTTTCTTCAGTGGCGAAATCTGGAATATAGGGAGTGGAAGTAGAACACCTGCTGAAATAGAGAGCAGTAAATTTCTGGGCTGGGGTTCTGAGTTCTTCTGCTCACCTCTCAGAGCTTTTGGAAACTCCATTTAGTTTCCCTGCTTGATGGTTTACTTCCTCAAGAAGAAAGGTGTGGAGGGTTTGGGGTTTTTTGTATTTTTTTTTTTTTTTTTTCCATGGCAATCTTTGGAACAGAGCTGTGATCTATGAGTGGAGCCCTTTAAATATTCCTTTCACCTGGCTGGGCTAGTGTTCTTCAAAAGTAAATTCTGGAAGAAGTGATGAACATGTGCATGTATAAGAGAGAGAAAGACAGAACGAAGAGACACAAACTTAGAAAAGGAGATCACCTCTAGATCAGACACTCAATTTTGGGCTTAACCGTCTTTAGCAGAGATTATTCCCTGATGTACAGCACATGAAATAGGTCCAAGCAGAGATGTGAGAGCATCCACCTCATATATCTTCTAGTTGTTAGCCAAGATGGTGTGATGTTTCATCAGAACTTGACTTCTACCATTCCAAGATGAAGGGACGCTTAGTGATACAAAGCTATCAAGTATCAAGGACCAACCTAAAAAGTTATAGAACAAATATGAAAATGTAAGACCATGCTTTATGACATGCAGTATTTTGTAACTAAATATTCCATTGCAGATTTGAGCAGCACAACATAATTTAAGTACGTGAGCATCTGCCTAGCCCTTACTTATCCATTCAGCATCTTATCTTCTTGCAGATTTCTCTCCCCTTCCAGTTTTTAACATTATGAATAATTTTTATGTTTGGCAGCAGCAGATGGATCCTAAATACCTGTAAAGTCATTAGTTTAATAACATCATTGGTAAGTACAGTCATTCTCAGTGAAGGGCAACTGTTACAATTATCTCACTAATTTTACTGTGCAAATGCATTGTGTCAGGGACAACATCTGAAAATCATTTAATACATTTGAATATCATATTCATTATCAATAATGTGATGTCCTTACTCCTTGGCCTACATGTAAAAGGAGAGAAAAAATAACAAAGGAAAAAAATAAAGCAAAAAACCCCAAACTCCAACCCCCCAAAAAGTCTTGACTTTCAAAAATTAATTATAAAATTAGCTGATGAAGAAAATTAATCCAAACTGACTTGAATTTGAATGCTGTCAGTTGGAGTAAAAAGTGCCCTAGGTATATAAACAAGCTTTGGTAATAAATAACAATGTAGCAAGCCAAGGGGAAAGTGTTTATAAAAGGGATTTGTGTTTGGTGCATTCTCATTTGGCAGTCTCATTAATGATTTAGATGAAGGTGTAAACACTACATTTGTGATTTTAGGGAATGCTAGTGTGCTAAAAATGCCAATAAGGAGAGACCAAAAAAAGAAAAAGTAATTCTGCTAGGAATCTACTTTTCTGTGCCTCTGTGTCTTGGGCTAAAAAGAAACATTTTGTCTTCTCCCATGTCCTTAGATCTTCTTCTATCTTAATTTCCTCAGGATCTGTACAGTTCCCCGGAGCCACCTTTATGTTTCTTAAATTGTCCTTCTGTAATAATCTAAGTTCCCCAATTTTTCTTACTTACTTTTTTGTTGGAGCTTGTCAGATTGCTAAAAAACAGTGTAAAATAATAATTTGGAAACGTGTGAACTTATCCACTGCAGCTGTTTGTGTGCTGCACAGTCAGTGAGACAGCTTTTTATTGGACAGACATCTGAATACAAATGAGCGCAAGCTTCTCTGACAGTGGCATTGTTGACATCAGTAAATTATTTCCTATACTGATCAAGGCATTTGGCCAATAGTTGAAAAGAATGTTTGGAAGTCCTGCAATGGAAATGCAGAAGTCTATGGTGGGGTGTACATCTTCCACAATCTTGAGATGTGACCCACTAGACACATAAGGCTGTTTCAACCATTTCAACCTCATTTGGACCTGAAAAACTGGTCAATGTGTTCATCCCATGCCGACTTTTAAGTAACAGTTACTGTTTAACTGCTCTTTTTGGGGAAAACCTCACTGATTTTATGCCAACTTTTTCTCTAAGGTCTAAAGCTGTGTGATTTATACAAGTAATGCTTTTATTAAAAAAAAAAAAAAAAAAAAAAAAAA